>JBAFWW010064170.1:0-15180 GCA_036873685.1 Agapornis canus | reverse complement strand
ACTGGATGATCTTAAGGTCCTTTCCAACCCTAACTGTTCTATGATTCTATGATTAAATCTCCACTCCCAGCAATCTGATGTACACTTCCATGGTTTCATCAGCCTCACTGGAGGGCTATATAAATACATCTTCACTATTTTACTTCCCAAGAGGAAAAGAGTCCTCCAGTTTCAGTCTCATAGCATACAAACCCCTGCATGATTAACATGATGAATTTTATTACAGTATAAAATTTGGGCCATTATGATTGTTATTAGTGTCACATGAACTTTATTTTGTATTATTAGTTAAATATTGAACCACTGACATCACTGACACTGTCATTCATAAGGTATTTCTTAGCAGAAAAATCTTAGTGCCATCATACAGTTCTACAGGACGTGTAGAAGCAGAGCTTAATTTCAAGCTATTGTATTGACTCTGCAACAATTTTCTGTTAGAATAGAAATTAATTTCAGTTAATCCTAAATAAAGCACATTGTACAATTAGAATATAGGAAAACCAACTGAAAACAATCTGTTTGCCTTCAACAGTGACAACCAAACTTGAAAAAGGCAATAAAATTCATGTCCTGCCCACGAATTCTAATGGTTTTGATGTCACAAATATGGGTACACTCCTGATCTTACCATCCAGATCACTCTCAAATGTTTCTGCTGACACCCAGTCGGTCGCTGGTCCGGTACCATTGACAGTCAGGGCAGCTACTCGGAAGCTGTATTCTGTGCCTCGTTCAAGACCTTAGAGACAAAGAGTACCCAAGATAGCAGACCAGGAATTCCAACTGCCTCCCCCCCACCCCCACTGGTGCCATTGGAGCATAACAGGAGGTCAAGAAGGGAAATGGTACTACCCCACACTGCAGCTTTGACCACAGGGTGCAAGAGCTGAATGGTGACTGGAGACACCCAGGGTTGTGATACTGCAGACTGTCTCTGTGGGCCACTGGGAACACTGTGAGGTACTGTTTGCATCTGACTTTAATTCCTGCCTATTAGTCAAAAGTACAGAACCACCCACTTCATAACTAAACCCAGGTGAAGAGTATAAACTATGCAGACAGTTTGTTTCCTGTATGGAAGAGTGTATAGTCAATAATGAAAGCAGTATGAAAATGCACTTAGAATTTGATATATGGAACATCTTCAACAGGCTTTGCTGCTGGCAAAAACACACTGTAGTTACAAGCACAGATCAACTCCTGCTCGTGAGAAAACCAAAACTTCCTGAGTCACAGCTGGAGTTTCTGAGCACAAATCAAAACACCTTGTTAAAAAGTGCATATTCATTTTCTGGAGAGGCACGAGATCCAAATGAAGCCTTCCTCCTGTTCTGTGTACTTGTCATTGCCAGACAGCCCACACTACCTCATAACCTACACACACTCATTGGAAGTGTTTTCAGTATTCCTCCAAGGTAAGACCCCTGTGTAAACACCTCAGCCTGAGCCCACTAAAGGCACCTAAACCCGCCTTGTGCTCACAAAGCCTGGCAGATGATGGCTCACCTTCAATGAGCTGATAGAGCTGGGTCCCACCGATGCTCTCTGTTACATCGCTCTTGCGGGACACCTTACGGTAGCGGATCTTGTAGCCAGTGATTTGCCCACTGTGTGTCCCTGCAGGAGGAGGCTGCCAGTGAAGCATGATGCTCTGTGGAAGGCAGAAGGTCATTACAATGTCATCACCCCACACACAGCCACAGTAACTACTCTAGTGCCAAGAGCTCATGAGACACAGGACAAAGTACTGTATTTTCATGTAGTAAAGCAGAGCCTGTACGTAACAAGTAAAACCCTGTGATTCAGCAGCCACCCAGGTCATACATGTGCCTACAGAAGTTCACCTCGAAGCATTCAATCTTGTTAGACCTTCTGATACAAATGGCCCCCTTGGTTTTCCCCTTCATTTCCTTCAGGTTATCTTAACAGAGGGTTTACTTGAGGATCTATCATTAAGAACTGGTATTTTCTCTAACGGGTACAAGTTACCTCACCTGTAGTTTCTGTGCATGAAGTTCTTTAGTTTTAGTTGTACAGGTGGTAAAGAAGGTATTTGGGAGTTGTCAGAAAAGGCTTTTTCAAGAATCTCCATTCATAATCACCAAAGTCACAATGCCCAAGTGCAGAATGAACTCTTTAAAATGCCCAGGATGCTACAGCGTTAAGCAATAGTTCATCAACAGCAACACGTTTGAGCCGTGGTGTTTCTGGCCCCTGTTCCTGATGAAACCTATTCCATAATTAGCCTCCATGCTTTGGTGCATTGTCATGGTCTTCACTGTGTTCCATACATACAATCCACAATGGGACTGGAGTTTCTAGGGCTTCAAGAACCACATTCAGATATTCTCCTATACAAACAGCTGAAAAGCAGCACAGTAGAAGGAAAGACCCCAGATTTGGTAAATCTAAGCCCTGCCAAGCTCTTATTTACCCCTTACAAAGAGGTGATTCTTCCCATCTTACCTTGGAATTGCGGACCTCCAGCGTCAGATTCTGTGGTGGAGCACTGGGAACTAGAAACATTCATGGAATTACAACTCCAAACTTGCCACATATTGTACCAAGTTCTGTATTTGCATACACAAATGCTCTCTGCTATCGACCGTTATGAAAGTACAAACCATTCTGGTTTAAGACACTGTGTAAGAACTACAACATAGAGCAGGTACTTTATGACATGCACTGATTGGCTTAGAGGCTTCTGTATCCTTGTTTGTCCAAGAACAAACTCACTTCTTACTCAGCGCTCTACTTACTAAAGGTATCTAAATAACAAATGGTTTCTATTTAAAGGTACTTCCCATAAACTCTAAGGAAAGAGATCACATTCTGTACTGTTCTAAATCAAATCTTCAATATTCATGCTTGATTCTGAGAACCCCCATTTAAAATTCCAGCCATGGATTCTGTGGTCATGATTTTCTGTAACAGGAAAAGCTCAGGGTCAGCTCATCCCTGTGTTACCGAAGAGTAAAGCACATCACAAAGGCAGTTTCTGCTTTTAAGCTTGGACTCTTTGTTAGTCCTTTGCTAGCTGTAGCAACTCGCTGGTTACAACAGTGTTAGACAAAAGGCAATATGAACGAGAACCTCAGAGCATGGAGTCCTGTCACAGCACTTCAGACTCACAAGATAACCTCAAAGGCAGAGATAAGGGTCCCTGAGGCTGCAGCAAAGTACAAGGACCAGGTTGTAGCTCACAGGGTAAAGGCTGCTCCAGTCTGAATTGTGTACTTCCCAAATAACTCACCCCAGCTACACCAGTACCTAAGGAAACATCCCCCAGTGCAGAAAGTGAAAGGTACACTGGGGTGGAGTTGAATAAATACAAGTATGGCACGGAGGGACTCTCCATCAGGGGCTATAGTGGTAGGATAAGGGGTGATGGGTTCAGACTGAAATAGGGGAAGTTCAGGTTGGATACAAGGCAGAAGCTCTTCCCTGTGAGCGTGGTGAGGCACTGGAATGGGTTCTCAAGGAAGCTGTGAATGTTCTATCCCTGGCAATGTTTAAGGCCAGGTTGGAGGGAGTCTTGGGTGGCATGGTTTAGCATGAGATGTCCCTGTCCATGGCAGGGGGTTGGAACTGGATGATCTTAAGATCCTTTCCAAGCCAAACCATTCTATGATTCTATGATTCTAAATATCTGTCTTCCACTATCCCACAGCTAAAAGGGAGACAACAAGGATCTTGTTTTCCTTCTCTCTTGCCCAATGAACAGAGTCTGAAATGACCAGATGAGGGATTGTCCCTGAACCCAGGACAGGGATTAAGTGCTATGGCCTTTAAAAAGCAACACAGGTTAAGAGAAGAAAATGAAGTTAAGCTTTTTTTTTTGCTGTTTGTTTCACATGACTGGTGCCTAATTTCAGAGCAACCTTAAGAAAAAACTCAAGTTTCCCAAGAAGTGATCAATAATTAACATCTATATTGCAAATGTGGTGAGAGAAGGACAATCAGCAGGACACAGGGAAGGATACATGCACACAGGTATATTCACATACACATATCTCCCCGTGTGCACAGATCATTTTATGTCAAGGTAAGCTTAGACTCAGACCAGTCGAAGAGTTTAACGAGGCCAGCAATTGAAATGGATGTTCTATGGTTAAGGTCCTTTCCAACCCTAGCTATTCTATGATGGTCTACACTTCGACAGGGAAGGCCTGATCTCATCTGGTACGTTGTACACAGGTACACACAGGCTGGAGGGCCACGATGTGCTGATGGCTCAGACAGCTGTGATGACCCATAAGGACAATGTCCTTGCTCAGGGTGTGACACAGGGATCACACTATAACACACAATTGCTTCCCATAGATCAGGGGGACAATGGGAAGAGAGGTGATGTTCACACTGTAATACCTAAAGGGCTATCCTGCAACAAACCAGGAGCAAAACCTACACAAGAATGCAGAAGCTTGTTAAACAGAACCTAAAGGAAGGTCAGAAAGAAATCCCTGCAGGAGACACAGAGAATGCTTCCAGACACCACAGAAAGGGAACACAGAAGAAAACATGCATCATTCATCTGGAAGGATTTGAGATTGAAGGGGGAGAGCAGCATGGTTGTAAGGTTGCAAGCAGCACGAGGGCATCCTTCAGAAAGCTTTAGAAAAGCCATTTCCATCGGTTAAATGTGAAAACTGAAGTTGGGCCAGAAAGAACTTCAGGAAAACTGGAGAACAACACTACAGTAATAACAAACTCTTCTTCAAACAACTAAGGAGCTGGAGGCCCTTTAGAGAAATTGTAGAGTTAGTGAAAGGCCAGGGTATGACAAATAAAGGAAGAGATAAGGCCACACATCTATCTTCTTTGTGTTTGTACTGAATGAAAGGTAGAGGAGAGGCTCCATAATCACCCTTTACAAGGGACCTGCAGGATCTCTCAAACAGAAATGTCAATACAAGGGATTACAGAAAAGTCAGACAGGGAACAGGAGCTTGTGGCCAGGGTTAGCTGCTTATCCATCCAGGATTCCACAAGGAACTTGGGAACAGAACGGCTCCATGACAAATCCGTAACCTCCCACAAGTTACCTTGATACTGGGAGATGGCAAATTCTATGTGGGATGTAAAAGGGGTTTCATTTGAGAAGCTTCGAGTGGAAGTCAGAAACCTGTAGCAGGCGAATAAACTGAAGCTACAGTAAGTGTGAAATTCCCAGATACATGGAGCAGTAATACCTATTTGTCACTTCTTAGAGGGAAATTCTGCACTGCAAACCTGCTGGAGAGCTCTTTGGGAAGGGGACAGGAGACAAGTCCTTGCCTGAGCAAACAACTGGTTCAAAGAAAGGAAAGAAAAGGTGGGAACGTACATGGAAATGACCCGGGCAGGTGCACCATGGAATGCACCAATACCCCTGTGGCTCAACACACTGGGAAGTGATGAAAGGGGGTTGAGCAGTGAAGTGACCGAAGTAAGTGCAGACAAGGTCTGATGGTAAACAACTGCAGAAAGACCTCAGCCTGTTTAGTACCTGGATATTAAAGTGGGAGATGAAGCTCACAGTAGATAACATTATGAACATGTAAAAAAGATCCCAGCTCTATGTGCATAACAATAGCTCTCACCAGACCAATTCCACCAAGATCCTGAGCAAACTCAGTGCTCGGAATGAGCCAAGAAACAGGCAACTGCTGCTCATTCCACACCTGCATCTTTGATACATTTTTACTCCCCTCCTTTAAAACCAAAGGAGAGAAGAAACTGTGGCAGAAGTCAGGGAAAGGCACTGGAGGCTGAAACAGCTCCAGGGAAGGAATGGCTAACCATGTCTGTGACCTGGGAATCTGGGAAAGAGAGGGATGAGGGAGAACACAGCAAAGGTCTATGAAATGAGGAGCAGGACCGAGAGGGCTGGTGGACACTAAGACACAGCAGTCTCAGAACAGGCAAATGGGTGATTTTCACAGTAAGTTCCTTGGTAGATCCTTGTGTGTTTGACGTTGCGGATGGTAAAAGCTGATGTGGGTTAGGGAGCATGCTGAAAAGGTTTCATACAAAAGCAACTGAATTGGAAAATACACAGAAACTACTGCAGGGTCAGGAAGTCCCCCAGAAACAAACTCAGGCACAGAGAACTTGGAACAAAGCAGCTCTCCATTCATCTGTTCTGGTTTGGGTCACTGCTGGTGAGAGGATTTCAGGCTAGGCTTGCTTTTGCACTGACTCTTCTCATACAGGGGTCAACTTATCCATAAAAGTTAACCTGAACTCAGATGAGTCCTCAGTTGACCACAGACCGATAGCTGCTCATGTCACCTCTTTATTTGCCTCACAACACAGTTACCACTTTCTCTTTCATTATTGTATGCAATGGATTTAATAGTATCTGTGTTTAAACAGAGACAAACATCTTCCTGTATGGCCACAATTAAACAAAACCACTCCAAAAGCAGAACTCTGCTCATGTGTAAAAATACTGCAGAACCTGACAAATAATTTGGAGTCGTTGCATTCAATATAGCTGGTTTTCTAACTGCTTTTAATCCTTTGTAGACTCAATAACCCATGAAATAAGCTCCTGATGTTGAGATGAAGGACCCCGTTGTTTCATAAGCAGAACACCTGGTACTTTTGCAGGTACAGTAATTCTGCTTCACCCAATTTGGAAAGCCTCCGGGGGAATTTCAACCATGTATGGCCATATGCACCAAGGACCTTTTTAATAAAACAGGGCCGCAATGAACAAAGCCTGGTTAAAAATTCACTCGAAGGAAATGACTGGATAATTCCTGTAAAGAAAAAGACCAGGAATAAAGCAGCTTACCATCTGACAGTGTTCGCACAACAACATCCTGGGTGGAGACACCGGGGCCGTGCTTGTTGTATGCTACCACACGGAAACTGTACTCTGTGTATTTCTTTAACCCGTTAATGGTGTAGGAGAGTCCTGCTACATCAACATCCTGTTCATAAGGGAGCACACATGTGAGGTCAGAATCATCACTGTTAGACATACCTTACAAGTTTGAGTAAAGCAATTCTTCGAGTCACCTGGCAAACCTGCCTGTTCAACAGTGGGATGCAGGAGTAGAAGAGGTCATTCTACCATGCTGAGGAATACAGCTTTCTTATTTAAAACACATGTAAAAACTTACCTTGAAAACTAACAAAAATACTCTTCCTGTAGCTTTTTAAAGCTGGAATCATACTCCTATGCCATCAGAAGGAAATTAAATGGCCGGGATAAATCCTCTCAAAGCTGTATTTATTCCCAGGTGGCAGCCTGTACTACAGAACATACTGGAGTTTCCCAGTAGAAAATTTAATCAATAAGATGCTCCACACTATCAAAATATCCATCAGTGAATCAAAAAGCTCAAGCAGTAAGAACAGTTCAGACTAAGGATCATGTGAGAAATCAGGAGTTAAACTATTTTACTACAAAACCATAAGCATCCTTTGCACTGTCTGAACCAGAGGGAAAATGGCTTTCATGAATATTTGCATTCTCCTCTCATGATACGATGGACTTCCCCAGAAAGCTACTCTATGCTGGTGAGTATCTAAATGAGTTTAATTCCAAGACATTTCATGTTGGGTTTTTCATTTTTAACATTTCCTTGGTTTAGGCCAAAGGATTCGGCCTATCAGGGAGATGAACACTGGCTGCTTTTAGGAATTTCAGGTAAAAGAGTACTAAAAGGAAAAAGGCTGTTCCCAGCATTATACATCCCACAGGAAGGGCCGGGCTCTGTACCTGCTCAGTGTCCTGCCCCTTCTCCATGTAGTAGAGTTTGTAGTTCTGGATTTCACCATTGCCTGACAGCGGCGTTTCCCAGGTCACAGTAACAGAGGTGGGGGAAGTGGCCGACGCTCGGATGTTGGGTGCTGGACCAGGAAGCTGAACTGAAACACAAGGGTGAAACTCTGCTCGTCACCAAGCTGAACCATCACCACCTGCAGTAGCTCATCATTTTAGCATCAACTCCACTGCCAGGTAAGGTAAAAAGATGTGCATTTATTCAAATTTCACACAGATTCATGGGGGCACTTAAGGTGGGACCCAAGTTCTGAAGGAGATCCTGGTCCCAGGATCAGATTCCATTTATCCTGACCGATTCTAACGAATGGCAGACTTCATGTTTGCTTAAAGTTTTCCTTTTTGTCCCCTTTTTCAGTTAATGACCATTTTAAAAGGTTCTTATAACAGAAAGTTTAGATAATTTAACAAGGAATTTCCTACCAGTTCTTAATGGTGAGAATAAATCATGTAAGCTCATCAACTTGGAAAATCAGTTTGAAACTATGGTCTGCAAGTTGATGGTTGCAAATACAACTTTTAAGAGTACCTACTTATTCTGGGAAACATCAGGAATGAGAAAATCACCACCACCACCACCACACCATTGATCCCAAAGTCAGGAAGACTCCAGGTATTTAGTGCATACCCTCAGGTTGAGTTGCCACCTTCAGTGGTGCTGAGCTCTCCCCAGGGCCATGCTTGTTCTGAGCCACAACTCGAAACACATAAACTGTTTCTGGCATCAGGTTTTGGATCATCACTTGTGTCTCTCCAGGACGACTTGTATTTTCGACGCGTTCCCTTTGGGAAACAAAAGGGTTGGGCACAGCAACCATCACTGATTAGCAAGAGGGGTTTTGAGGGGTAAATAAAGGAACAGTTGCTCCTAAGAAGTATCCTGTTTGAATATATCTAATGCCTTAATGAGGAGGCTATTTATAGGGCAATGACCAGACAATAAAACAAGAATATGCCAAAAGTACATGTGAAAAACAGCTTCCGACTTTGTAACTTCTCTTCAGAAAACAAAGATGCACTGACCTAAAAGAACAACTTATACCCAACATCACAAAACTCAGAGTAGTTTCTTTGTTATTCCCGTAACAGAGCATGGTAATTCAGTGACAGTTTTTCCTACTAGTCTGAAGCCAGAAGAAAAGCTGTTTCAGGAGCACACACAGAGTCTGGGGAGGTTGAAGGCATTTCTGTTAATATTGTGGGGCTGCTTTTTGTGTGTTTGCCAAAGAAGCTTTCACTGCATCTTGTGACCTCCAAACTCCACTTGGTTCCTCCCTAATATTTAGACGATTTGCAAACATCCACAGCCTCTGACGTGTGCAGACAGCTGTGGCCTTCCTGCTCTTCCCACACAGGCAGTGGGAACAAGAGGCAGCTCCACTGCTCGGTCAGCCTGAGGTGGGAGCAGGAGCCACCCCTCAGCAGTGGTTGATGCTTGTGGTGTGGAAGCACCATGGCCTTGCACCGAGCACAGCTCAGGAAACAACAGCGGCTCTTATGGAGCTCAGGCCCGAGGGGAAGATTAAAAGATTAATCATCAACTAACTACAGCCTTTATTCCATAGACACTGCTGCTGCCATGTGAGTGTGCACAGAGCTGCGGCTGGGTGACGACAGCTCCGTACCGGCCTCCCTCGAACAGCAGTTCCCTACCCCTGTATATACAAGTAAAACCAGTGTTACTGAAGAAATTAAACCCTTCCCCACTGGGAACATAAAGAGAAACCATGCCTGCTCTGAATGCAATGCTTTCCCTTTTGTCTGCTAGACTTCGGTTCACTCTACAGCAGAGGGCAGGCGATTCTCATCTTGACCATTAGCTGCTATTAAATCATTTTTAATGCAGAAGCCCAGCCATAATCATTCCACAGTCTCCCCTTCTCTACATTCCAGCCACGATGGGGCCAAAAGCCCCATTTGGAATTTATTTCTTTCTAAATCAACTGGTCTGGTTGATCTACCATAACCTAGGTGAAAACATGATGAACTCCCTGCTTGTTTCTGCACTGTCACACTCTGCCTATACAGAGGGAGACTACACTTACAGTAACTAAAGAGCTATTTGAACAGTTTCTGGAATATTCTCCTTCCTGCAAGTTGAGCCAAAATGGCACTGCATAAACAGCTTCATTGAGATCAGTTTTTTAGTCATTCCCCATTAAATGAACATCATCATCATCACATTTGATGTACAAACACTCTTTTACAAAAGGTTCCTCCTCTTTTCATGTTTATAAAGTAGTTTTATGCAAGAAGGAAGCAAGGGAAGACCCACACTAAGGAACTACCATTCCCTGCCCAGACTGACACTGAGGGCAGGGAAAAAGAGAAACATTTCCTTCACTTCCCCAGGTCTAACCAGCGCAAAGGGCTTGCTTGAAAAGCATTTTCAGCTGTTTCCCTTAAGAGGTGCCCGAGGTGCAAGGATGGTATCAGAACACCCCAAGGAAGTGCCAGCTGATTCACAGCTGTGCTGCAACATTCACCTCCCACTGACATGCAAGGTTTCTTGCATTTGCTGCCTCCAGTGTAAAGGCACTCACTGAGCTTCCTCAGAAAGCCCCATCAGCAATCCAAGGGTTAAAATTACCCTAGAGAGAAAATTACTTTAATGGAAAGACAACACTGCTCAGAACCCTAAAGCCATGGCAACGGGTTGCAGTTTGGGGCACTAAGGAGGAACTGCAGCCTCCCCTCGCAACAGGATGCTCAAAAGATGGGCAGATTAATTACTGTTGCATGAATCCCTCATTCCTGCCCCTTTGCAGGGAGCTGCAAGCACCTTTTATGAGCTCGGATGTGTTTAGGTAAGCATAAGAGGTACCAAACCAGATGGTCTGTATGAATATCTCCATTACCAGACAGAACATTATGATTATTCTAACTCATCCCAGTTTAATCCCCAATTAAAGAGCTCTGTAAACTGGAGTTAAGGTTTAAAATTGCTCTCAAGTACCGAAAGGAAAAAGCCTCCAGTGCAAAACCAGGAACAAAACCTGGAAATGCGAAGTTTTGAGTTACACTTGGATATAAAATGACTCTTCAGGGAATGACTGCAAGGGAGAATTGTCTGTGCAGCCACATCAGCTGAGAGCCTGCCAGGAGCTCTCAGAGACACTGTGACAGGGTGATCATACACAGCTAAACCCCATGTTCTGTGTTTGGAGCAGACTACGCTGAACCACGGCTTTAATACTGTTGGGCTATCTCTCTCCCTCGATGTAATCTGCTTTCTTGTACTGGCCATGTGCTAGCTATTTCTTCTCTTTTTATCCAAGTCTTGACAGTTTGGAGTTGTTCTGCTCAGTGCAGGTCTAAATCTTCAGAGAATTAAACCTGCCTTGGCCCCCTGCACATCTGAATTTCCATACCCTTCTCAGGGGAACCCTCTTCAATCTGGATGAAATAACCAAGTGACCATACAGTCTGTAAGGATTCAGTCAGTTCCCTCTGATCAAATTACTTCAGTCCTTCCAGAAGTGTGACACTAAACCATGAGACATCCATGTAATTGCGTCAATAAAAGCCACCCTGAAGTCATCAAGTCAAGGTGAAGATATGCCACATGATGATGACATTCTGCAGCCAGTGACACCATCATGAACCAGCCACCTTACAACTGATGTCCTTGCTTTGGAATGCTCTGCTGCCATGAAGAGTTTCAGTTTCTCTGCTAAAAGCAACCTCCATGTCCTGCAGATCTTCATTCTCACTCCTCAGCAGACACTGCTCACTATCAAACTCGGCTTTAACCATTTCCAAAGCACCAGAAGCAACCACTGTTGGCAGCATTGGCATTTCGGCTGCAATTCCTTGTTTGTTGCTGCTCTTGCAGATCTTCTGGAACATTCAGCTCAGGCCAACAGTTTCTGTGAGCAGCCATGGGCTTAAAACATGAAATTTCCCTGGGCAAAGGGTACCTCTTGGCAGCTGAAGCAGTTCGTGGCATAAAGCCAACATGTGGTGTGGGAAGAGCCTTTTGCAGCATCACTCATGAATGTGAGAGAAACCATGTTCCTGTCACCTCACAGTCCTCTAAATCATAGAGCCACAGGATGGTTTGGGTTGAAGGGACCTTAAAGCTCACCCAGCTCCAACCCCTGCCATGGGCAGGGACCCCTTCCACTGGAGCAGCTTGCTCCAAGCCCCTGTGTCCAACCTGGCCTTGAACCCTGCCAGGGATGGGACAGCCACAGCTTCTCTGGTTCACACCAATTCTGCTCAGTCAAATCATTGCTTCAAAGATTCATCTAGACTTAGTGGAAGGAGTTGGTTTTGTGTTCTGTTTTGCATGTGTGGGGTATTAGTGTGAGTGGAAGGGAAGCAAAGGTGAACATTTCCACAGTTACTTTCTGCTGTGGAACCATGGAGACAGTGACAGTTTTATACTTTCTACTTCACCCAGTCATGATCACATCCACAGATGGGGACTTACCTTTAGAGGAGCCAGTAACTCATTAGTAAGGCACATGTTACCAGTGGCTTCTCTCCAGGTATCAGATCTGAATTCCAGGGGCCAGTCATGCAGGGAAGATACCCTGCTGGCTTTACCTTTCCTTTTACAACCTTTCCTGTTCATGTAAAATTGACAGTGAACCTTCCCTTTGGGAACTCCATGGGTATGACATCTGTAACAGTAACTGCATGAGGACCCTGCCTCCCTTGATTTGCATCTGGTGGTTTGGTTTGAAGAGCAGATTTGGGGCTCGTTTTATGGCTTTGGATTTTCTTCAGTCGGTTGGTTGGATCATTCTTTAGGTTTCGGAGTTCTCAGGAGGCCTCAAAACTGCTGACTTCAGATTTCACATTAGAAATGAGCCTCAAAGGAAATGGTTGTTAAAACCTCCAGCGAGTGGAGCTCCCTTTATGCTCTCGCAGAGCAATCTTGGTACAAACCAGGGGATTTTAATTGAAATGAAAAGCTGTGTATATCTGTGTTCTGCCTCTAAAGGCAGGTTATTTGAGCCCTCATTCCTGTGTCCTGTGCAGGGGATGTCTCAGGAGTGATTTATATGATACGGCAGTTTCATTAGTTAAACGCTAGGAAACCCCACCTTGTGGTAAATGAAGTACTGCACCGACCCTGTGCTCTTCTGGTAAATAACACTGGTTACCTTTAAGAAAGGCAAACCCTTTTTCAGCAGCGTTGCTCCATCAGCTGCTGTGTTTCAGTCAGGTCCTGGGTAACTTTATGAAGTGTGAGCTAGTGTATTGCTTGTTGCAGCCAGCTCTAGCAGCCTTGTTATTCCTTGCATGTTTGGGGGCTGTTGGCCTGTTGCATTGGAGCTCCTCTGTTCCACCACCTTGCATGCAGCAATTGTATGTTGGTGTCAGTTCTCTGGTATCCAGTGCTACCTCAGCTCTATGTCAGAAACATAGTCGTTTCATCCATCCCTCTTATCAGTAAGCGGGATGTTGTTACAGTTCATTCATGTTTTCTATGTCTACTCCCCACTTCTACACCGTTGCAAACTCACTGAAGAAGAATAATAACTTCAAACACAAGTTAAGAGGTTCCTCTTTTACAGAGCCCTCTTTCCTTAAGTTTGTGTAGGAGTAGTGTCAGTCTAGAGCACATAAACCCAGGAACAGATGTGATGCAGTTCCTGAAGCTAATAAACTCTGCTGTGCTTTGAACAGTGTCAAGCGTCTTTGTTGGTGGAGCAGGGTTGTCCTACTCACAGGCTACCCAGGATGTATCGGTGTGCACTCCAGAGTCAGCTGAGGTATTAAATCTGAACTCAAATCTTTCAGGCTGTATAAAAGGAAAATAAACTTTACAAGGCAATATTTATGGAGTTTATTCTGTAGTAGGTGAGCAGCGTTCAGTACCACGGGACAGTTGTGATCTTAAAAACAGTAAGTGGGGTTGAAAATGAAGCAAGCAGAAAAGTCTCCTGCTCCAGTTTTAGCCTTTCATGTGTCATTGACATTCAGTGAAGTGAAAACCACCAAGTTTCAAAGGTGTAGATTAAAACCACAACTTGAGCCTGTAAAAAGGACTCCAGCTGCCACCTCTGACTGCAGCTGTGAGCAGACAAGGGGTACAAACAGAATCGAGCGCTTAAGTGTAGTTAGGCATTTCCCTAGGGACTGTGGAGGGGAAGAACTGATGTGCTTGTTCATCCGGGTGCATCAGCTCCTAATGCAAGGTGTAGGAATCACAGAATCAACTAGGTTGGAAAAAATCTTTACTATTTCTACAAAATCTTACAATTTATGGTTTTAACATCTTAAGTAGAGAGGATTTCTCCTTTGAGCTTGTCCTTCCCTGTACCTTCAGGTGGGGTTGTACCTTTGGTTTCCACATATGTTAAAATTTGACTGAAAGTTGTAGCAGGAATGTGGAAGGCAGAGATTTCAAGCAGGACTGTTACGGTTAGCTGGGCTTCAGTGCTTTCCCTTGCCACATCAGTTAATAAACTGCTGTAAATGCCCCCCCCCCCCAATGGCAGTGATTTACCCTGCTGCAGAACAAGTGTGCCCAAGACTTCATATTGCCTTTTTTCTTCCCCTTCAATTTCTGATTGACTGCTGTTAAATGCTGTTGCTGATTGCAGAAAGCATTTTTAGTTGAGGATGAAACAACTGCACTTTAATTCTTGATGAATGAATTTTCATGACAGAGCAAAACCATTACAGAATTAATGACTGTGGTTATGAAAATGCTTCAAGCACTTACCTAAGAGAAGGGCGTTTGGGAGCCGGTGACTGATGGTTTCAGATGTTACTGACTCTTGTTTTCCTTTCAGACTGCCAATGCCACCACTTTGAGCTATTTAGTGACCGGGTTAAAACCAAACACCTTGTATGAATTCTCCGTGATGGTGACTAAAGGGCGAAGATCAAGTACTTGGAGTATGACAGCACACGGAACGACTTTTGAATTAGGTACTCCTCCTCTCTGTCTGGAAGGGCCAGCATTCCCAGTGAGATGAACGGAGTATGCCCCAACTCTGGGAGAGGGAAAGCATGTATTTAAAATGATTATGCTGATGAATACTTATCCTTATAGCTTAGAAACTCTGATTAGAATCAACAACAACACACTTCAGATTTCAAAGGGATGATTGCATGCAAAAGAATTTACAGCAAATTACAGAGAAGTAATGAATAATGTACCACAGTTCACAGACAGGAGAGAAAAGGCAGTGTATGCTTTGGAGCATCTCAGAGCATGTTAATGCAAATACAAAGAAAATACATAGAATCATAGAGCAGTTAGGGTTGGAAAGGACCTTAAGGCCATCCAGTTCCACCCCCCCTGCCATAGGCAGGGACACCTCACACTAGACTGTGTTATCCAAGGCTCTATCCAACCTGGTCTTGAACACTGCCAGAGATGGAGCATTCGCAGCTTCTGTGGCCAACCCATTCCAGTGCCTCACCACCCTAACAGG
>JBAFWW010064169.1:19969-37479 GCA_036873685.1 Agapornis canus | reverse complement strand
GTGTCAAGGTCCCTCTGGATGGCATTCCTTCCCTCCAGTGTATCCACTGAACCACCCAGCATGGTGTCATCAGCAAACTTGCTGAGGGTGCACTCAATCCCACTGTCCACGTCAACAATAAAGATGTTGAACAAATTCAGGACTTTATTTTTTATTTATTTTTTTTTTTTTTACCTTTCTGTAACATAGGAAGCAGCTCCACTGCTCCCCTCAAACGTTTCACCACAGTTCCTGATTTCTGTCCTGGCATACTTTGTTTCAGGAGAACATGGAACAACACATCTCAGGCAGTACTTCGCCCAAAATAGTAAGTGCCAGTTGTGATCACAGTTCTTGAGCTGTTTTGGCTCAGTCATGAGGAAAAAAAAATAGCTTAAGATACCATAGAACACAGAAAAGTCAAGGTTGGAAGATATCTCTGGCCATCACCTGCTCCAAACCTACTCCCCAAAGGAGGGTTAACTAGACAAGTTTTCCTGGGGCCCCATCCAACCAGGTTTTGAATAACTCTGCAAATGGAGCCTCCACAACTTCTCTGAACAACCTGTTCCAGTATCTGATCATGCCCACATTAGAAAAGTTTTTCTTATGTTTAAATGGAACTTCCTGTGTTTCAGTTTGTGCCCATAAACGCTTTTCCTGCCATTGAGCACCACTGATAAGCTTCTGGCTCCATCTTCTTCACTCTCCCCACCATCAGGTATTTATACATATTGATAAGATTCCCTCAGGCCTTCTCTTCTGCAGAATAAACAGTGCCAGGTCTCTCGGTCTCTCCTCATATGTCAGATGTACCAGCCTTTTATTGACTTTTGTGGCCCTTTGTTGCCCTCCCTCTCCAATATGTCCATCTCTCTCTTGCACTGGGGAACCCCAATACTGTACTCCAGTTGTGTTCCACCAGCACTGAGCAGAAAGGAAGGATCACCTCTCTTGACCTGCTAGCAGTGTCTTACCTAATACAGTCTAGATGCTGTTGGTCTTTCTTACCACAAAGGTGCATTTCAGACTTGTTCAACCTCTTGCTTACCAGAACTTTGGGTCCTTTTCCACAAAGCTGCTTTCCAACTGGTTGTCCCCAGCACACACTGGTGCATGAGGTTATTCCTCCCCAGCAACAGGCCTTGGCATTTCCTGTTGTTGAATTTTATGAGATTCCTGTTGAGGTGCCTTCAAATATAAATGTGATTGTCCTTCCTGTGCTTTTCAGGGAACACTCACAAATTCAGATACCCCATTTGGGGAGGCCTTGTGCCCATTCAAAGCAACACCACAGTAGAAGATCAACTTAAACCCATCCATTTCCCTGAAAACTGCAATTCTTTCCCAGTTTGTTGGTGTTGATGTTTCTTTCCCAATCTCAGTGCTGCAGCCTGGGATCTCACCACACAGACACAATAGGCTGCATTTTAAGACTTGGACCTTTACCTTCCCAGAAAGAAGTTTTAACTGAATCTTTCTATCTCATTAATGTAGAGAAACCCTCACATGGTCCTCACAGGGCTCTTTCATAAAGATTATCTCCATTCATTCCCTATGTTACCATTTCATTATTCAGTTTGTCCTTATATTCCCTAAAGAGCTATCTTTAGTTATGCAGTTCACATGGCACTGCATCTTCTCATCATTGAGTTTAAACATAAGGTAGCTTATACTATGACACTTGCAATTGTAACAATTTTTCAATCAGATCAATTGAAACTGGATTTGAATGGCCGACCAAATCTTTGTTTAGCCCCATGTATAACTATAAGCTTACTTATCAAGCAGGCCTGCTTATTTCTATAGCACTACTTTTGGTATGGGGCACTGGCTGTTTCATCCTGCATTCATGTCTGCATTTGTCAGAGCCACAGCGTCTCATTATGCAGTGAAGTGATCCTCATCCCCATATTCCCAACACAACTTGTAGGAGAGCTAGGTTGTGACATCTGACAAGAAGCAACAGGCATACTTCTGAGTAGTCCTTGTTCATCTCAAAGAAAGTTCCCACCTCAGCTGACACTAGGGCAGCTGACACTAGGGCTTTAAGAAGCATTGCTTGGCACATTATCCATATGCAGTCCTAAGTGGTTTTCTCAAAAGAGCTGGCAGAGATGGAGCAGGGAAAGGGAAGCTTAATGCCAAATTTTTTCACTTGATGCAAATATCAACCCCCTTGAGTAATAATTTGACATTCCTCAGCAAAGACACACACTGCTTTTAACCTTAAGAAAATTTTGGAGGAATGTGAACTGTTTTGGGTTTTGTCTTCCTATGACGGCAGAGATTTATTTATAGCCAGGAACTGCAGGACAGTTCTCACGTGGCTGCTGAAAATTGAAACAGCATGTAGGGTTTTGTTTTGTTTTGCTTTTATGCCTCTGCTGCTACAATCTCTCCCTGCGTTCCCTAAACCCTTGTTATTGTAACCAGAGCCACATTTTGCATTGCTACAATTGCAGGGTTATGTAAATTCCAAAGGCTTTAAAGGAAAGGGCCTGCAGATTCTGCTCCAGGCAGCAGGGAAGCCGACACAGTTATGCCCAGCATCTAGGGAGGGCAAAGGCATTCATAAATTGTCAACAAAGAGGAAACCTAAGTCTCAACCTCAGCATCAACCTGAAGTTTTCTAAACTTTTTAGAACTTACTGGTTTCGGTTAAATTGATTGTCCTCTCATTTTCAGTGTCGTGCCTTGTGGTGGCCAGGAAAATTTCCTTCAGCCACTTCCTGAAATCTTCATGTCCTCTCTTGCTTTGCATCAGTGTATAGCAGTTTAGCCATGACAGTCAACAACAGAAAGCTCTACAGGTACAAACTTTTTCAGTCCCAAAGAGCAGTATTTTTACAGTCATAATGAAACCATAGGCACTGAAAAGCACCACTTTACTCATTAAGACTTATAGTAAAAAGGAAATTATACCAGAAGACAAAAACTATACTTACAAAGACAGCAAGAGAACAAAAAGTATGCGCCTGATCACTTGTAAGAAGTCTTTACAGCAAGCAGAGGTGGGAAGAAGTATGATACATGTTGAACATCTGTGTGCTTCTGAGTAACCAAGTTATAATGCTGACACTAGCTGTGCATTTCTGTGTGGGCATGTGCAAGCCAATTCTTGTTTCTGACTCTGTAGTCTCTAAAAGAAGGATAATAACACCTGACTCAGAATCAGTGCTAGAAGGCTCTGCATAAGCTCATTTTAGGACCCAGTGTTTAGACAACTCAGCCAAATGAGAACAATGTTTAGCCCACTCTTCTCCAGCCTTTCTTCTATTTCAGCTCTAAATCACCATCAGCCAAATCATGCTTAGACCTTAGACAAAAACCTAGATTACATTATTCCTGAAGTATGTGGAAGTTTTGCACAGCATGGTGCATCCTGATCCCTGGAGTGTGCAATGTGCTCAGGGAAATTACTTGTTTTGTGAAAAGGTGCAGCAAGAACTCCCTAGCCAGTTCAGCTGACACTGTGAGGAAGGATGAGGCTGTGGCACCACTCCAACCTGCTGCTTTCTATGGCTGCTGAATCTTTCAGGCAACCTTAAACTTACTGCAGTGGATACGAAAAGTCAGGACTTGCTGCATTGTTCACCTACCTCTTTGACACAAAGGCAACCATGTCAAGTCCTCAGGAAATAAAACCAAAAATCACTGGCTTAGTCCCTTAGAAGGGACATTCTAAGCAATTCCTAGGCTGTGATATTTTAAAAACAATCACTATAATAGAAGAGATATATTCAGTAGCGGACAATAGCTCCCACTCAGCTGGTAGTCACTGTTGCTGCACAGGTGGCAATACTTATTATTATTGTGCAGTTGTAGCTGTTTAAATTTTATTAAGCAAGACAGGACCCATTTCTGGAAGTGAAGCTACACAGGATCCCTGCACAGATCAGAAATTTCTACCAGTTTGTCATATGTGTTTATTTACTTGGAGCCAGGAACTACTCTGTGGGGCTCTTATTATGACCACCTTGGGCAAGTGGCTGAATGCCTTTGCACCCACAACTACTTTTGAAGTCCACTGGTGGTGTGGATGCTCAAAAATTCTGAATAAACAAGCCCTACAGGCCAAAGCCAAAGTCTCTAGAGCTGAGGTGCTTTGGGCCACATCATAAATTATATAGATTTTGAAAACAAAACCTGAAGCATTCACAGCTAACAAATATTTTGTAAATATGGTTCTGTAATTGGCCCAACATAACACAACTCTCAGACACAGGGAGTTGGAGTCCAGGGGACCATCTATATTAACACTTTGAGGAAGAAGACAGTTTATTAACGGTCTGTGTGGAGTCAGAACCAAGCAGCCAGAAGACAAAGGCAAATCAGAAATCAAAGACAGCTATATTATGCTGTGTCCCATACTCAGTGCACCTAACAATAAGTATCTGAGGATGATGCATTTTACTGAACCAGGTAAAGTACTGACAAAAATCACCACTTTATTCTGCATGCTACGTTTCTTACCAAGAAACTCTTGAATTTTCTTGAAGATTCAACTCTTGAAGATTCAAAGAAACTCTTGAATCCCTTCTTCTAAGACTACTAAGGTTCTCAAAAGCACTGAGGAACACAGGTAAGAAACTCTGATAACCTATAATGTCAAATTCTACAGATTTTGGTCTTGAACTCAAATAAAAATAAATACATGCCTCTCAATGACCTGCACAACTTTTTATAGACTTTAGTATCTTATCCAAGCATTAAGAAAGGTAGAGCTTGCTTCGCTTTTGGAACCTGTGGAATCTACAGTCTATAATTATTGACCAAACCAGCGGAACAGCTCCTATCTGCAACTCATTTTTTATCTTGATTAACAAAACTCTGCCTTGCCTTCTATGCTTGCATATTGAAAAGCTCCTACTTGGCTCAGCACAATTAGCAAAGTGGGCAGGAAAAGGGTCCACTTAGTCAGCTCTGATGAATTTTACAGCAGACACCCTCCAATAGATGACACAGTTCAAACCGTGAAACATTGATAAACATAACCACAGGCTTTTTGACACATCAGACAGGCCTGATGAAACAGAAGCATAACAAAATACTCTTACTGAACCAAATGGCAATAAGAAAAACAAAATGCCTCTATTGGCCCAGTATTTCGGTGTGGTGACATCTGGTTAGGCTCATACGACAACCCAGGACTATCATATTCCTCTGCTGGGTACAGAATGGAGGGCAAAAAGAAAGAACAGTTGTAACCATATGGATAGAAGGCACATCATAGAAAAAAGGAAAGCAAACCAGACACCCGTAAACACGTATAGAATAGGGTAGTTCAGTTGGAAGGGACCTATGATGATCACCTAGTCCAATGGCCTGACTGTTTTAATGATTTCTAATGATGCAACACATGTGAGCTGCAAAAGGCAGGCTTGTGTTGTCCTCTCTCTCTACTGCAATCAGCTACACCCAAAAATATCTGGAGGGAAAATGACATCTGGCACAGCCATGGTAAAAATGACCCAAACCAAGAAGTGGCAACTCTGAGTGTGTGGGAAAATCTGCAAACAAATCATTGGGTGTGTCAGATATACAGGCACTAATATAATACAGTGATTACTATGTCTTACTCAGTGAGTAGGTAAAAATGTGCTTGTTTTAAGAACCACGTACAATAACTGCTGCAAAAACTCAAGACTGGGTACATTTGCCTGGGAGCAGTACCACATTCACTGTGACCCTAAAGCTTCATGGGACACTCAGAACACAGCTGAAGTTGAGAGACACAAAACAAATCCAGCATGGTATCTTACTTTATATGAAGACTTATTAGACTGCTTCTAGGCATCACAGAACTGAGAAAACAACTTCTGTGATCGTATGACTGAATTTCTCAGGCAACTTCACTGTGGCTACAGAGCCCATTATTCCACACATGATTAACATCACAAAATGCAGTGTGTATGATCCACCTCAAATGGCAAAAGCCTCCGAAATGCTAGTGAGAACTTCAGATTTAAAAGTCTAAACACCACAAATGCATGAACCCGGAAGGTTCATGGATTTACAGTCACACAATCTAAACAGAAAATAAAAAGGCTTCAAACAGGCAGGTAGATAGGTAAGTAGATAGATAGACAGACAGAAGCACACTGGAAAGCACATACCCCAAGTTATGCAAACAGTTAATAGCAGTGGACAACCCCACCAAGATTAACAATGGGAGAATTTCTAATGGAAGTCAAAGATTATTTCCTACTTCTTTGGAGGCATTGCCCAGTCTGGCACCAAACTGCCCAGCTCCCTTTAGCTTCTTTGTGAAGTGTATTCCTGAAAGAGCTAAAGAATCCCAAAGGACCATGACTAATGAGTGCTCAAAAGAAAAATGAAGGTTGCCTATCTCTCCCCATCACTGTGTAACCACTTAGCATTCAGTACCCAGAATTGAAAACAGCGTTCCTAGTGTTGTTTCATCATAGCTCAGAGACATATTTCCTCAGCAGGCTGTTTGAATCAAAGACTTAAGGCAGCATCCCTGAAACAAAAGGCAAAACACAGAGGGGGCTTTTTCACCATCTGCATCCATTTTAATTTGTTGCACTCTTACATGTCACCAGAGCCTGTAGGGTGGTCAACTGAATTCTGTGTCATGTGCATTCATGGGAGTATAGGACTACAAGATCATCATGTCCTGTTCCCTACAATCTCAGACAACTGCATAATAGACACATAGTCCAGTAGACTCCACAGCACATTTATTCCAATACTGTCACACATTAAAACCAGACCTTTCAAGGACCAGTGGGAAGCAGAATTAGATAAATTTTTCAGTCTGACGCGAAGCACCCATTTTCATTCTTAGTTTGAAGAAGTTGACAATGACAAATTACTTCATTGCACAGAGTATATAATCTCCCTGACCTCTGATATCTGGTTCTAGAGATCATAATTCAGTTATAATTTAGTCCACTCTTACTTGAATATTCATGCTCTATAGATAAAAATACATACAGCTACAAATAGTAACTTTAAAGTCAAAGCGAGAAAAAAATATTGGTATCTATGTAATCTGAATTTTATGTTGATATATCTTGCAAAAATAGAGCTTGCTAATTTAAAAATTTACTCTTAAGAGAGATGAAGTGGCATTCTTAAACTGTTTTTTATTTGAAGTACAGTGACACCACGTGAAAATGTTAATATGTTACGTTAGGTCAACTCCAGCTTATATTTACAGTGAGTATTTTCTTACATAAGGCTCCCATTTCACAGTAGCACAGCTACACTAACAGATGTGTAAATCAGAAAGACTATGGGCCTCTGGAGATGTCCTGATAGATGTGAATGCACTAAACATCACCACTGCAAGTAAGCAGGGGATAAGGCAGCGAGGAGTAGCTTGCTAAATTTTGCCTCTGTTTAAACATAAAATGTGTCATGAAGGGCACAGCAGGACATTTATAGCTTAACACATGTCCCCCAGCAGGTACGTGAAACTATTCTAGATAAGCCCAGACACAGCTGGAAAACAGTTCATGAGTCCCCCAAGGAAAACTTCACCTACTCAGAAAATGCATCTGTTTTTCTCCCTATAACTTAGTAATGGTGAGTGCCAAAGACTTTGTAACATTCACAGACTGCCTGAAACCTGCTGACGATGAAAAGCTAAGGTCAAGCTTTGTACTTCTGTCATTGGCAACACATTTCAGAACCTCTACAACAGAACCAGAGAGATTCAGTCATTGGGATGCCTGACCCACAGGGCAGTAAAAGTATGAAACAAGTAATGAGGGCAAGTTCATATCTCAGTAGGGCACAGCTGGAAGACAGTTCATATTGGCAGGGCCCTAGCATGGTTATTACTTTATCCCTGCATAACAGTGCAGGAGGATGCTGACAGATCACAGCAAAGGCGAGAACAAAACCAACTGTCTCTCTGTGCATTCAGCTGTTTGTTAGAAACATAGTTTAATTGGATCCCGCTGTATACTTGGATGCAAAAGTAGCAAAGGACTCAAGTCCTCTCGTGTTTGGTCAAGATCTTGCTTTCTTTCATCTGTTGTGCAGATGCTGATGGGGTCACCTGCCTAGAGGGGGTCAGGATTCTGCCAAATGGATTCAACCAGGGCACTCCCAGTCCAGACATCCCATCTTAATGGTCAGTGACTCAGTGAGAAAACCAACACTGTCTGCACTAGTGGATGGTCCCCATTCCTGACAACATTTGTAAGAAAGAATGATATCCTGACAAACCTTTTCTAGAGGTGTCTACTGTTTAATTTAGCAAATAAACCCATTCTACCTAGGGCAGATTAGGGCAGATCTCTTAAAATCATTATCAGCAGTACCCAAGTTCCATACTCTCCATGCAGGCAAAAAATTAAATGAAGGTTGAGAGTAGGAAGAACTGGGGATTATAACTATAGGCTCTGGGAAGATACAGGGGAGGGAGAAAGAAATGGGAGGAGTATCCACTCTGCAGTAGGGTCATATATTTGCATTCTGAGAGAAGAATGATGTTGCTGAATATATGGCTTCTCAGGCACGAGGCTATATGTGCCAATTATAAAAATGTTGTTATAATATTTTAGTTTAATTGTTATGATTTTGTTAAACTAACACTTCAGAGGACATAAAGATAGCTAAAACCAAAAATATGGGTCTCTAGCCCAATGCCTGCAATGAGAGTATTTATATGACAGTACAGATGACCATTAGGTTGCAGACATCTAAGAATGTTGTGCCTCAGTTTCCCCAAATGTTAAATCCATTAATATTTGTAAAATGCTTGGAAATTTTCCAAAAGAAAGTGCTGAATGCAAAGAATAGATTGTTAACTTTATATATATGTGACTTATCCTCACATATCTATACAGTGTATGATTGCAGACAAGAAAATATTCTCTTCATTTAATTCTTACAAGTTAAATCGGAACTGTCCATTGAGATGACCCCAGTTTTATCAGAAACAATCTGGCTAATGAGCATATGATACACACAGTACTCAGGGTTTGATCTTAAATCACTGGAAGTACAGACTTTTCTGTATAGTAGGCTGAAGATTTATTGACTACATGTTTTCAGAGGGACTGGACTGTTATAACATTCTTGGTTTAAAAAACAGCTACATGTGAGAAGGAAATCATCTTACACTTCTACAAGAGTCCAGGAAACTTCTACTCACAGATCAGCAGAAGCAAGGATGCTTATACAGCTCCACAGTTGTTTCATTCCTTCTTGGAAAGGTTGCTCCCTTCAACCTGACAAGGAAAGGAACAGATTTGGCAGACTGATAAAGAGCAACATGGAATTCCCACATATTTCTGTCACAGCCTTATGGAGATTTGAAAGAAAACAGATGACAGTGCAGGACCAAGATCATGCAAAGAGATTAATGATTTTTCAAGACCAGCCTGAAACACCTAAAAATAGCCCTTTTTCTAAAGCATGGAGCTTTCCTAGAAAATGGAAGCACACAAAATATCTGTTATTTATGAAAATATCAGCAGCAATGATACTACTGGTGAGTAAGCCTGTTTGAAATGTTCAAATTACAGAAATATTTAAATGCAAAGGAAAATGCAAAACAGTTATAAAAATAACTGGAGGGGGCTAGAAATTAAATAATTTCTGCAAAAAAAAAAACCTGTCACTGGTTTGTAATCTACTTTTGAAATGGGGAACAAGGAGAGATGCTGGTCTCTTTTTCACTGACAAGAAGACAGACACAGTTCTAAAAATGAAGGTAGTTTTTTCATGTACATTTCTGACACTTAAAGGACTGCAATATGTGAATAATTTTCTGGAGTTTTGTAATGTACCTGGTCAGGTTCTTCAGGCCACATCTTACAGATACAACTGTTTCTCTCTTGCAGAATAGCTGAAACATCAGAGGATCTTTACAGTGTTTTCTCTCTTGAAGACCACAGGAATAAAAAATGACTACACGGAATCAGATCAGAAGCCTGTCTCAACCAGTGCCCTATCTCCAAGCAATGGACAGCTGCAGATGGTTAGGGGAAGCATATAAATATACCATATATAGTCTGATCCTTCCCCTGCTCAATCCTTTTGGTTGTTTAGGACTTGGAGATGGGAGTACAGCCAGATTGTAATGTTTAATAGCTACCAGTAGACCCATCCTCCAAGATTTTTCATCTGTTCCCACAGATTTGTCTTGGGAGAAGGGAATCTTGCCACATGAAGTGAAACCCTTGAAATGTATCTTTGCATGACTTGTTGACAATGAAATCCAACCTGGATTGTGTTCCTTGGCAGAAATGTTCCTCCCCCTTTTGCGTGTTTGTATTTAATTTATGAAAATGTCCTGGGAACACCTCTTCCAACCACATCTAAAGAGTTAAATTGGACCTGAGCACTTTCTTCAAGGATGAAGAGTGCACTGTATAGATTTCCATCTCTTCAGACTTCATGGCTCATTAATTCAATTTTCAAGCAGATAAAATCATTGTCCCTCAAACATCAAACAAAATACAAAGCCCCCCAGATCAGGCTAGTTAACTACCCTGAGCAATAAAAGCCATGACAGTAAAAATTAGTCCTTGTTTATGCCTCTTTAAAAAAGGCAATATACCAAGGAGGCAGAATAGAGTTGCTGGGTCTCACAAATCAGCTTTTTCCCCAATTCAAAGAAGAGCTAGGCTTGCACATGCTCTGCCTGAATTTAAGTCATCTTAGGACACAGTGAAGAGAAAAATACTCTTCAACAAAAACAAATGTGAACTTCAAAGCTCATGAGCAGAAATACCAACTTCAGTGATTATTACTTTGAAGCCAGCAAAACTGGGAAGTGAGCAAGCACTTGTTATTCAGGGAGGGAGCCTGTTCCTTTTTTGCTGCCAAAGTTTTACTCAGTTTCTCAAGGTTATCCCTATTAACATTTTCATGCAGTCTAAACACATCCTTCTGATCTCCAGCTCCCACTCCTTGCATTCCTGCAACCCTTTTGATCTCTTCCCTTTCTTATCTACTTCCTTCTTTCCACCTTAAGTTTCTGTAATTCCTAACTCCACAGAAACCTTATTACTCAAATAAGCCTGTCATACTCTCAGAATAACTTTTATACAAAATCTAAACCCCATTAACTTCTCCTTGTCAGATATGTTACTCCATGTTGTCCCAAGTCTAGAAAACCCTTCCTACCAGAAGACATTATCTGACATCATAGAAATCACAAGAGAAGCCAAAATTTCAAGTGTTGAGGTGGAACACTGAAAATATGTCTCTGACATGGAACATGGACTGTGGACAACATAAAAACTGGACACAAAGCTTAAGGGAGGGAAAAGCCTGTTTGAACATCATCAGGTACACATTTATCACACAACACTGAGAAAGCCTGAGGCTGCACTATTGCTCAGCATGTGATGTGTTTGTGGGCATGTGGCTATGTGGTTCTCAGCAAATCAAAGCTGTGCACATCCTGGACATGTCAAGGGAAACAGAATGTGAGTACAGAACAGATATAACAAAGCTCATGGGAGCTTACGGCAACATAGGACGCATTCCTCTGCGACTTTTACTGCTATAAAACAGCAGTAGCTTTACTGACCCTCAGAGAGGGTCACACTGCTGTAAAAAGTATGTGAGAAGAATCATATCCACTGTGTAGATTTGTTCAAGTCAGCCAGCATTTCAAAAGCAGCTTATAATTTTGGCTGTCCCAATTTTTGAGTGTCTTGGTGCCTTAACAAAACACTAAAAATAAAGAGCCAAAATTACAGGTTACTTTGCACAACTTGGGCCTCAGTTTCTCTGGACCAAATGCTGATGCTACTTGAGCTTACTTGTAATTGAAGCCTTGAATAAGTTTCTTGAACAATATAAAGCTACAAAATACTTTCACTAGTACAGATGAGAGCAGACTTGCACTGCCTGTGCCTCAGGTCACTCATTACAACTCTGAAGACACTGGGCCAAATCCTCAGCTGGAACACATTTGTCATAGCTACAGTGGACCCCTCACTCCTATTTGACCTGGCTGAGAATCCAACACAATAAATCCCATTTAACTAATTTACATAGCATTATGAAATTTAATACCAACAGAGAGCTTGGAAGATGACAAGTCCTCAGCCTGATGGATAATGACTGAGTAGTGCCAAACCAAAATAACTCCACTGTTAAACTGAATTGCAGAAAGATGAGAAATTAATCAGATCTACTGCGTACTGCCACCAGTTTTCTGCAAATACCTCAGTTCAAATGAGTGTGAACACAACTAGTAAATGTAAAAGCCATGAGAGACACTACTGTCAATCATTAACACATCAAAAAGCACTGGAAAATACACGTAAATGCTTTCATCTAATAAAAATTTGAGCAGTCAGCTTTCTTTTAATTCAGGAACATGCTGTGCTTGCCTAGGGGCTTCAAGGGCAGGGAAGGGAGAGAGGGTCAGCTCTCCATAGGACTGACCCAGGTTTGAAAATTCACAGTGATTAAAGTGCTGAGAGCCAAACCTCCCACACATCCTTCCCCTAAGTGTCAGGAAATGGTGTCCCCTGATTGCTCAACCGCTAGGTCAGATGGCTGGCCTGAAGGGATTAGCTGGGTTTCTGGGATTCCACTGGACCTTGGGGGAATTTTATGTCAACTAAGGCAGATGGAGCAAAGCCAAACTATCTGGGAGATGCCTTCAAGATGCTGTTCAGCTCTTGCCATGCCTCCCTGCCAATAAAACACAGCCAGTGCACACCATGCCTGGACTTGGTAAGAAAAATTTTTGCAACTGATTTCAAGATGCACCAAATGAGCTCCATGACACATAAGGAGCACAACTGAAATAAACAGCAGCAATAGCAGCAGCTAAGTGATACAGTGTGGTAAGACCACTAGGATATCTAGAGAATTCACTCACTCAGCTCTATGAAACAATAAGATTGCACTTCATAACACATAATATAGACTCAGGGTTGCATTATGACTCTCATAAGCTCCGATGGGGAATTGCTTTCTTTTGCACAAAGCAAAAGTAAAAAGATTCTTGCCCTGTCCATATAGTGTGTTTGTTTTGCTTTCAGGGTCAGCATCCACTAGCAGAAGAACTAGCAATTTTCTGGCTGGTATAGCCTCATTCAAATTTAAGGATGCTGAGAGATGACCCATGCACTCTCATGAGACACTAAATTTAATCTCCTTCACCATTCTTCCTCCCACCCTTCCACTCAGTGTGCAAGTTTCCTCCTGAACCATGACTAAGAGCATTTGCAAGCCAGGCTTGCAAATCCTTGCAGGTAGTATTGCTCACTAGTTGGAGGATAGAGAGAGGAATCATGAGACAGAAAGAAAGTAGGCAGTTTTAAACACCCCAAAATCTGGAATTATCTCCTCCCTTAGCTCATCTTCTCACCCTCTCAGCTTTCAGCAGTTCTGTATGTATTATTTTTGCATTGCCCAATGCACTTTAGGCAGACTAACTGCTTAAGCAGGTAAAAGTGTCTGTGGCTCCCAAACACTTGTCTTGGCTGTGACAGCTCTTAAGCTTGTATTGGAGCATACAGGTTTCTAACATGTCACTGTATTTCTCAAGGATTACTTTTCTTTCACATTGCCAGCCAATGTGATTAGGCTGTTGCTAAGAAAATAAAACAGTTTCTTGGGAAAGGAGCTGTTAGGCTACTGGAAACAAAGTATAATAAGAAATTAATGGGGGAGAGGAAAAGTATTCTGATATGTCATGGTAAAGCAGATCAGATCCAAAATGATTCCTTCCAAGCCTAGAGATTTCACCTCCAAAGTACATCCCTGCAGGATCTAGCTCTGAGTACGGTTGCTTTTTCCCCAGCTCAGCCCAGCTTGCTTTACATGGCATTGCATGGCATCTCTTAGTGGGGATTAGATCTTGAACATCTGCCCAGTAAAGGCCACCCCCATTACATTAGCCAGCACAGTGATTACATCAACCTGCTGTTGCACTCAGTACAGCTAACTAGACTCGCTCTACTTAATTTTGCAGGGGAGATTGCTGCCCAACTCCCTCCTAATCCTCACCTTTCCTGCTTTTCTTCCCTTTCCCTGCCCCAGCAACCCACTCTGCCACTCTCAAGAGGAAAAGTGTTTGCAGACATACTCCATTAGCAAAACAACTCAGCCCAGGGAGCACTGACTTGCAATGGCCTTTCTTGTGACTGTTTGTTGGCTGAAGGCAATTACTAAGAGCACGGAGCATTATATTGTGCAATTCACATAGCTTCTGCTTCTCAGCCCAGATTTGTGTTTATGTTCAAGGGCGTCATCCCTCCCAACAGCAATTGCACAGACCAACCACTCTCTCACTGGCAAAGAACTTTCTAAAGCTACAAGGGCTAGCTAAGTATGTAAGTTTCACACAGGAGGCATTAAACTCTTGCACTTGCCTGGGGAAATGAACTGTTTCTGTCATGGGTCTCACTGGAAAAGATGCTAGTGAAGAGGACATCTGCCTCCACAGCTGTTCCCAGAACTGCTCCCATCTCTGCTTGGGGAAGGAAGATAGGACATCCAGGTGTGAGATGGGGGAAGATAAGGTTAATTACATGAATGCAGCACTGAATTTTAATTGTAAATAAATACAGCTGAGCACCCCAATGACACACTGCCTTCTTATGGAGACAGCTTGGGAATATCTGAAAAGTTGAGGTAAAAATAATAACAAAAAGGCATTATTAAGAATCATTGGGACTTACACTATATGTCTGTAGTAGTACCTCTGCAGGTTTTTCATGGGAAGATTCTCTTTGAAGTAGCTGCCTCCTTCAACTATTACAGGTAGGGTCTGGCTGTGAGACATGTCTTGCCTCTGCAGAAGCAGTGCATTTTTTGGAACGTGCTTAATATTATGCAAGTACAGGCTCAAGGTTCATCATATTTTGCAAGTCACATCCCATACTTGTGTTAGGATCTGTTATTGTCAGTAGCATAGCAAACAGAGTGGAACAGGACTCCATTCTCAGGGAGCCAAGAAATTGCCTGTCATCCTCATAAAACAGGAACTGCTGGCTTCACAAGGGATTAAAGGGTTAAAAAAGAAATCCCTGCATTGCGGAGTTGCCTAAATAAATCAGGTTTTGCCTAAGGCTTATTTGGGATTTTGCTGTCCTGATACCAGGACATGAAGGAGCTGAATTTCAGTTAATTTTATAGTTTTTCAAAGATACATCCTTTCCTCCCTCTCTCCTCTTTCACCTCACTCATCCCCTGTCACCCCTATCCACATATTGAAGAGTGCAAAAGCCTGCACCATCAGTCCCTCTGCATAGCTTTGGGAGAAGTTACTGCTAAAACTGAATCAGTGTGCTGCCAGTCTGGCTTACAAGATTTCAGAGGAGAAAGAAAAGCAAGACAAGTGGTACTTGCAGGGATTTGTTCTTGAAAACAAGAAAAAAAAACCAAACCAAAACCAACAAAACAAAACAGAATATTTGCTTCTGCAGCTGCACTTACACCATAGTGCCGTGCACAGCTCCACCCTGTTCTGCAGTCCTGTAATCCCCATAGAGAAATGCCTGTGCTGCTCCTCTAGATGCCAGTGCTATTGTAGTGAGACTGGAACTGCTGCTGTTTTCACTTTCAGACCAGCCTCTCCCCGTCCAAGTCAGACAGCCCTTAAGAGGTATTTATGGAATGAACAATCTAAGCTTCTCTAGGTAGAGCTCAGATTGCAGTTTTGGGGGATTTGCAATTTTTACACTTCTGGATAGAAAACTACTCCAAGGGAGGTCAGGGAGGAAATGGTGGGGAACTACAGATGTGGTTGTATAAATCCCTGGCAAAAGACAACCTCTGTACTTTTCTGCCCATGGTATATTATATCCACACCCAGGATGTAACTAGCTGTCATGAAAGTCCCCATTTAGAAAGCTGTAGTTTCCAGTCTCTCAGATGTGCCAAAACAGTGTTTGAATCAAGTCTGGCAAAGAGGTCTCACACATGCACTCCTAGCCCAGACCTCTTGTCCATGTCCTCTTTCAGTTTTGCACTGCCCCCTTCCAACTGAAATGTTTGCTCAGGCATGTGGGCCAGCTTCCCTCCTAACTTCAAAATACCTTCTATCTCAGATGAATACAAGCCCAGAAAATTAATCTGATCTTCAATCTCTATTATGTTCTGCCTGTTTGCATCTTTATTATTTCTTTAGTGTTTTACAGTCTGACATGTTTCACCTGTTCTGAAAGCTACTTACAGTGTTACATAGAAGAGATGCTAGAGCAGAAACTGAAGCACGAGTATTAGCATTAATGTTAAACAGTACTTTAAAAGCGAAATGCTCTTGTGGTGTACTCCTGCTGAGGCAAGTGATGATAAATTTTGACTGATAAGAGCTTTCTGTTTTGCATTTGGGAGTTGAGCTTGACTAGAAGCCTGTAAGTATCAGTAGTCCCATCTGAGAGATAAGGAAACTGAAGTCTGAAGGTGAAGCGACGTAGGTTGAAAGTCTTTGACTGAGCCGTGCCCAAATACAGACAGACTTTTTTAAGAAGTTCAAAACATGTTCAGCATATTCTGGAGGAGTCTACAAATGTGATGCTATTATAAGCAACTGTTGTTTGGTGAGTTTTTTTATACCCCATCATTTCCATTTGTAAACAATTATAAGAAGTATACGTCTTGGTACCACTTTTAGAGGTGCAAGTGCTATTTCAAAATGCAAAGCTAAGGTTCTTTTCTGGGCAGCTTACTGGCAGAAAAACTATTTGGGGCTGTGTGGATTAGTTTTTTCATATACATACACTTTCTCTTTTCTGCTCTACCATCATCAACTTTGGGCATGAACCAGGGCTCTTTGAAATCAATAATAAAAAATCATCTAATCAACTTCAAAAGGCTTAAAATCAAGTTTGCTCTGACAGTTTTCTAATGGCAACTAGCCCCACACATTGCCATATAAACACTAACATGGCCAAAAGCCTTGATATAAATTCCAGAAGAAAATGGTGTCTCTTTGAAGAGATTTCCGCTTTTATACTTAAAAGATGGGTCTAAGAATCTGGCAGATTCAGGAACAAGAAAATATTCCCAGCCCCAAAGCAGTATTCTGTTCAGCAAAGGAAGTAAAATGTTTTCATGTGTCATGAAAAATAATAAAAATAATCCAGTTTTGACAAGGTAATCCAAAAACTGAACAAGTGGTGATGTTGGCCCTTCTGGCTAACAGATTTGTCACTTGTCTACTTAGGATCAACAACAATAATTCAGGGCACGAGACCCCACCCTGCCGTGCTGAATACTACTGTTATTGAAGACCAGCCCTGGCACTACATTCCTACCTGTTGGCAGCTTGTCCCATAGATATCTGCATGGGACCCTGAAGGGCAGAGTGATTCTGGGTTTCTTTGTAAGATATCAGAGCTGTTCTTTATGGGTAGTTCAGCTCCTACCAGCTTTGAGTGCCTGAGCTCCTGTGGTTAATAAACTCTTTAAAGCATGGTAAAGGCTCCTGGTATTTGCTGAAAATGAGATGGCTATCCATGACTTCCACTTTCTCTGTTTAAATTATAAGATTAGATTAGACCTTCTCCCTAAAAAGTGGGTTGGACTTGATGATCTTAGAGGTCCCTTCCAACCTAGTGATTCTGTGA
>JBAFWW010064169.1:6360-17809 GCA_036873685.1 Agapornis canus | reverse complement strand
ACTAGATGATCTTAAGGTCCTTTCCAACCCTAACGATTCTATGATTCTATGACAGTCTGGGTAGACAGGAGGCACACAGGCTGAGAATACCCTGCCTCCACCATTGGCAAAAGAGGAGGCAGGAAAGAGTGAGCTCTGCCCTACACAAGGAGTTGTGGCTAGGCTCTCACTCCTTTGTAGCAGTCAACTCGACTAGAGAGAATTGAGTAATCCAGACTACTTGGACAGTTGTAAACTAAAATTATTCCATGGATATATAATATCAGAATTAAAAAACTTTTTTGTAATATATCACAGCCTAACTAGCTATTCCCACTGTTAACTTAGATTTATTTTGTTTTCCACCAAAACCTATATAGTGAATTCAAGTTAACCAGGGTCCTTTGAGAGCTCTGTAGGACAACAGTTTCTTGGCTTCTTTCACACACATACTGGATTGACTACTGTTAAAGCACAGATGCTTTGAAGAAGCCAGAGATATGACTTGGAGGGGAAAAATCTCATTCATACAGTAGACAACCATACAGACAGAAATGCCACCTATGATACAGTATATTAACAGCAATCATCATGTGTTACAAAACATCAGGGGAGTCTGGGTTGGAAAGAGAGGTAAATTATGTGGTCTGTATCAGTTTTAAGTGTCTTGAGTTTTAAGTGTCAGTTTTAAGTGTCTGGTATAATCTTTTGCTTTTCTTTCCTAGACATTCTCTCTTCTTGCAAAGGATTTATTTTTAAAAGACTCTAGGAAGCCAAGAGAGCTGGTTAGACAGACAGTTATCCTGAGCCACTTCCTAGGATGGTATAAAACACCTTTGCAGAATATCTCTCCTGTGGGCATCAATGTAAACACAGCACTGGCCTACAGAGTTGAAGCTGTTAACCTGAAAGAAATAACAATCTACAGCTAATTACATTACATTTTTAATAACATTGAAAGGATACCAAGGTTGTAAAATCAAATGTTACAAAAAATGATAGATATCGAACACATTATGATATATTTATCCACTACCCATACGGCAGAACATGGGATGGTACTCACCTACCTGCATTGCCATGCCAGTTCAAGATGTTTAGCTCAAGACTACTCCCTTTTTCCTTGCAGCTCTTGCCACAGTTGATGTGAGCCTGGTCCATGGGATGTCTATAAAATGTGAGCACACAGTCAGAGCTGGTGCTTTAATATTTTGAACTTCTAAACTTTTAGGCACTTTGGTTTACCAATGCTTATGCTCTTTTCTGTTGTTTATTCTGTATTATTTGCTAACTAAAGAAAAATGTACCAGTTTCAGAACTTCGCACAGGTAATCCTACTGAATTTATGATACGTCAGCATAGTCCCTAAAGTCTCCTAAACACAGAAGGTCATGTCACCATACTGCTTTCCTCTCATGAAGCTGCCATTTCAAGATGCAATGCAGTTTGACCATGATATATGTAAGTGTCTCCTTAGGCAGAAAAACATAAGAATGTTCTTGAGTTCTGCTTCTGAAGTATGGTATGGTATATGGACATAGGCACAAAGACTTTGTACAATTATTCTTGGAAGATATCTCACCTGCAGAAGAAGGAATTAAGACAACCTGCCTACAGGGTAAGAGCACAGAACCTTGACTGAAAATGTTGAGAAGCATTTCATACTTCTAATAACATAAAAAACAAAACAAGTGAACAAAACAAAACTAAACCATAACATTTAGGTATTCTGTCTCCTTTGAACTTATTAAATACCAGAAATGAAGGAGTGTTGCCTGGCTCAGGACCTTTTTAACAGCAAACAAGCTACTGATGCTACCAAATATTATTAACAACAAAAAGGCAAATGTTTCATCGTCAAACATTAATAGCTTAGAACTGGCAAACTGTATAGATAGATGTATCTTGTTTGATTAGTATTTTATTGAAGAATAAAGATGCTAAAATGGAAGGATGCCAGAGACTGAGGCGTAAGCAGTACCACCAGGGATCTGAGCCAGGCTGGAGGAAAGGACAGATAAAAATAATACCACATTCAGGTTAAGAGGATTAAGTTTTACAGACTTCACTGGCTAATGTCAGGGACTCTGAGGCATGAGCTGGAAGAAAGAAAAGATTGAGCTAGAAACACTTCAGGTAGTATGTAAAAAAGGCCCCAGCAGAGCAGGCAGAAAAACGATTCAGGAGGACAATTCTGGGACAGATATGAAGCAAAAAGGAACAGTCTGGTTTCCCTTATACATGGAATTGTTAAGGTACTACACTGACCAAGTTGAGTTCGTGTGGCAGTCTTCAGCACACATGGCTTATAACGCCTTTACTCTTAAGAAAATTAATTATGGCCATCTGTGGAATAGGTTATATACCTACCTAGACATAAGGAGGGCTTAATAGTAATCAAATGGCAAACTGATATATTCTCTAGAGGACTTCTTTTGGGGTGTATTTGCTCTGTATTTTGCTTATTTTTTAATGAAATGCAAGCTGCTTATAAGAGAAATGCTCAAATATCTGATTACTCAATGATATATAGTTAACATATATAATAATGCAATAATAATGTTAATGATGAGAATATTAATAAAATATTAATGATGAGATTATTATTATAAAATAATAAGCATTTTATAATGCCTTAAAAGTGTAAAATTAAAATAATACCAGCTTAAATGATTAGAAAAATATGCTAACAGATGAAAGGTAGGGCAGGACCAGTGAACCTGTGGGAAGAAATTGGGTTCATTGTGCAGGGACTGCTGAACAGTGAATCACAACTAAGAAATTATCAACTAAGTACTGGCATGGATCCTGGCTTACTCAAAAAAAATGGATGAAGATGTTTCTGCTTCCTTCTCATCCCTGAAAGCTGATGAAAACTCTATATTACACCCAGCCACAGTAGCCCTCTGAAATCATTCCAGAAGTGCAGGACCAGTGGTGTGCAGTAATATTTGGAAGCAGTAGAGAATATTGTGAGTGGCTTCCTTCATGTAGAATCAATCCCTGTGAGGTTAATTAATTTGAGACACAAGTCTTGAGCATCCTCAGAAATCAGGGAATGTAAAAACAATCCAAACAGAAGAGAATAATTAGGAATTGGTGAATGAAGTATTTTGTGAAACTGTGTTGGCAGAAGAGCACAAAACAGTCAACTAGGGCAAGGATACATTTTTGGCAACAAATAGATTGACAGGCTTCTTTTCTTCACACTGGTGTTAAAAGTCTGATTTCGCTAATAACCACAAATCTCTTTGAGATCTTCCAATGGAAATTACTATACAAGCTTAAAAAAATATTATATAAAGGAAAAGTTATAATGCCAAAGTATATAGAATGAATCTATGGGAAATCATCATTCTTCCATGTTTCAAGAATTGTTTGACAAGTTTTTAAATTATTTCTCTGGGAACTGGTCTGGCTTAAATGTGTTTATCCTTTGCCTTTTGTTAGCTCATGTTTGCATTTACTGTCCATTAATAATAGATGAACACAACAGCCTAAGGTACTTGATTCTTTAATGAACTGTAGATAATTCCACATTTCAGTCCTACATAACATCAACAGCACAGGGAAAAATGGAATGTGGCAAGAAGCCCAGGAAAAGGCAAGTTGAGTTAGACTGGGAATTAGCTGGAAGGATAATAATCCTGCAAGCCAATATTCATTAAGTAATTTTATGTGTGTTCGAGGAAAATGGTGATACACACTTGGCACCTGAAGACTTTAAAATGTTAAGAAAATATTTCAGTAACTGTACAAATTGTTTGACAATTGCGATACAAAACAATTCTTTCTAAACTGCCTCATACCAACATGATTCAGTTTTACTCAGTGTTACTCTGAAACTAGTAATCTGAAGAACTGCTTATCAGTCTAGTTGTTTTCTGAGATTTTATACAATCCTTCCTACCATTTGTCCTCTTGCAGCCATTATTTGGACTATATCCAAATCATATTCACTTCAACAATGTGGGATTAAGCTTCTCGAGGTGCTTTAGCATACACTAGAGCTTAGGTAAGGCCTGTAAGGGCATGCAAAACCATCACAAGAACTTAAAATGTTCAAAGACTAACAATAAAACCAGTCAAAACCCAGTGTTCTTAAACAGCCTTTCTGGATTAAATTTAATCCTGTTCTTAAACTATTTAAACTGACCCAAAATAACACTATCCCTTTCCAGGGTAAGATGTTTAATTCCTTTTGTGGCTCGTCATTTGCACCAAACCTTATGTTTTATTATGCAACTTTTCCAATAAACCATTCAGAAGACACTGCAAACAATATGAGCTCCATTGAAACCTAAATGTTATATTCTTAATAACAATTTAGTTTTTTGAACTAGCCATGTAACTCACCTAGAAAGACTTTCTTTCTCTTTAATTACTGAAATTGTTCTCTCAAGTGAGACTATTGGAGTATCCCATTTGATAATGATGAATCCTTCTCCATGTACCTGGATTTCTATTCACTAGTGAAAAAGCTGTTATTTACCTGAAAGTAGGCCATAGACAGAGATTTGGTTTTGTTTCTTTTCTTTCTCAAGTAGCACTTGCTGTTTATGTGTCTCAGTGGATCAGACTTGACCTCTGCAAGAACAGAAACTTTCATAGGGAGTCCTTGCACACCTTAACATACTTACACAATTGAAAAAGTTTCTTTTTCTTATTTCACAAAATTATAGCTTTTTCAATGACAGTAACTGTTAACAGTACCTGTTAACAATCTTAGCTCTTTATGTGCTAGTCATTTGCAAGAAAAAACTGTTTGAATAAGATATCAAAAAAGAATTTATGTACTGTTAAAACTCATTATTCACAGAGACAATCTGCTCTTCCTGGTGACATATGTTTTTAAATATCATATATAGTACTTTATGCTTATTTGCTCTGGGGAAACCTAACTCCAGCATGTACAAACCACTGCCCTCTCCTGGGGCCCACAGAACAATGCAAACTTGAGCAAAAACTTGAGTTCCTGATTTTATGAACATTATCTCCATAAAAGTTATACCATTAGATTAACTTCACATGAACAAAAGCTGATGGAATATAGTTGTCTGTCAAATTGCCTCCAACATGTTTAATAACTTCTCTTTGTGAAAAAAAAAGATCCACTGTATATAGTGTGTTGATGAATATGTAACTCACCATCTCGGTTATATACAACATGTGAAAGATCAAAATTCTTTGCACTTCTTACAGTAAGACTTTCATTCAGAAAAGAAATAATGGAGATAAAGTACAGTACAATTTTTAGCTTAGAGAGTTTTATTTTGTTTTCAACTTTGCACAATTTACTTTACCTGCATTATTCAGTCATATATGAAAAACAAGTAAAACACATATTGTTGCTTGTGATTGTAATTTTGCAGTCCCAGATTCAGCCTTAATTTGAAGAGGATTTAATTCCAAATGCAGAGATTAAAACTCACTAATGCATGATGCTTGTGGATTCACAAGGGAAAGATGCTAGGAAAGTCTAAACAACGACTAAATATACAATCCACAGCCAAGATAAAAATGTAAGAAAGATTAACTTTGGGTAAATGAACGTTCTGTGTTTTAATATAATGACTCAGACAGGAAGTCTGCTTCTTCACATTGGCAAATAAGTGATGTCTGCAGACTGTGGATACCAACCCTTACCCATTTATAAGATTTCTCAACTGTAGACACACAATACCAGCATGTGACAAAACCACCTAGCCTCAAATGCATCTGGCATTTGAGACTTTAATGAGCAATAGCAGTCGATTAATTTTAAACCAAAAACTGGATATTAAAAAAAAAAGGAATCCTGACCAAACTCCTTTTATTCCTTCATTATTGAAAATATGTAGCCTTGTAAAAAGAAAAAGTATGCTACATATACTGTTGCAATGTACTTAAATAAGGGCTATTCTATCTGTTTTCAAACAGTTCAAGAGCACTTAACTTTACATTGCTTTGGTGTTAGTCTGCTACAAGTATTTTGTTATTGTTTTACTTGTTAATTTGGAAATAAGTAGTTTCTATAGCTATTGGAAAGCTGCATGCTTCAGTAACAGCATGCATATATGCTACCTATTCAGAGAATTATAGGGGGGGTGGAAGGGAGGGGGGACACGGGGGAAGCAGTATTCAAGACCAAACTGAGAAAACCAGCTAGTTTGCACATAATAGCACATAAACACAGATGCACTGTTTTGTGCATTGTCCTTTTGTCCTTTGTTTACAATACATGGGAAATTAATGAGAAGGCTGGTTTGGTTTTTTTAAGGTATCTAGTGGCTTTTTACTGAAGACACTGTTTTCTCTGGCTTCACTGTAGCCTGTGCTTGCACAATTGTCCACATCACTCTATTTCTCCATGTCACAATTCTCTCCTCTAAGAAAAAGGCATGTGCAAGCTCTGCAGTTAAATGTGTTAATGCCCAGCATGCCTGGATGGAGAGCATTAATATATGTATGTTGAAGCAGCAGTGAGCCTGTGTAAGTACTTGTGTATGCTCATTATGGCAGCTTCTTAGATCAGTGTATCTGGGAAGTATAATTTCCTTTATTTTTAGCTATGCTTTGCTACTTAGATTATGAATCAAAATTTTGCTTCCTTACAGATGGCCTTGTACAACTCCATTTCACTGTAGATACAAAAGTTTCTCATCTGCTCACCTACTAGGTCACTTCTCCCTAATTCATGTTCAATGAGAACTATTACCCTTTTGTATTTTTCTTAATTACTCACTCTCCTGTGTCTCTTCACATTAACACCATACTTTAGTCATTTCCATCCAAATAAATAGGCAGAACAAAAAGCCCTCAAGTGGTCTGGTACCTTTGTTTCCCATTGCCTCCAAAGTAATACTTCATTTTCCACTCTCCTTTTCATTTTCTCATTAAATAAACCATGCAGCTTATTTTTACCAGCTGGATATTTCTATTATATTCTAGACTTTCCTTCACTGTACCTCTTTGCATCATGCCCTTTATTTTTACTTAATCATTGTGAAATCAAGATCCATGCCTTTATCCTTAACCTTTTGAACTACAGATTTAATTTTACGCCATGGCTGTAATTACTTAACATCATATCACTGCATTTTCCTCCTACCTAGTCCCAATAAGTGAATTCTCTCTGTTCCCCAACCCCACAAAAAGAGTCTCAGAATCATGTTGCTAATATAATCTTTTCAGTTATCACTGATTATGCTACAAGTAACCTTCTTCAGTAACTTTCCCTTCTTTATTACAGTACTTTCTTTGTCTTTGAGGTTCTTGTCCATTTTATTATTCTTTATTCACAACCAAGTTGCAGATAGGTTTCTGTCTATGATCAATTGATAGTGTCAGCATCATGTTAAACTTTCAATCAAGTCTTTCCCTGCTTTCTGCTGTGCTTGTTTTCCTTCCCAACATGAGTAAAACCTTTTTTCAGAAAAAAAAAGTAAAATTATGTAACTGTCTTTCTTTAAATTCTCCTTATGATAATTTCTGTACAACAACTGGATAGGAGAATCCTAGCCTCTGACCATTGTGCTAAAATTATACATGTTATTTCCTTTTATCTTCCTCTTTACTTGCATTGTTCCCTGTCCAAAACTTGGATAGCAAGAGCTTTTAGGTACAATGATATTCCTCTGGTTTTGGTTCTTTCTTTGTATTTTTTTTACTCTTGAACTGAGCACAAAAATCTAAATCTCTCCCTAATTTTCACATCAAGAAACTCCAAACTCCACAGCCTTTTCTACTCATGGTCACCTAGTATTTTATCTGTCCCTTGGTCATAGACAAATCAATAACAGACTTTGGAAGTTTTCATGACAAAATGACAAGGAAGGAAAACTACAATGTTAAAGATAAATGTTGAAAGGAGTTAGAGAAAACTGTGCAGATAGCATCTGCAGTACATCAGAAATATGTTCATGTCTCCTGCTAACACTTATTACATTGTAGTTTGCAACAAAGGATGCAGTTTACCATTTAGAAGATGGAAAAAAATAAAAAGAGGAAAAAATAAACAAATTGGAAAAAAGGATTTGTTGCCTGCTGCAGTCAGAGCCCTAAGGATCCCTGAATCTCTCCATGAAATTTTGGTTTACTGTGAAAAAAGACAAATACATACATCCATGTTTACATGTATGCATATACGTAAGCCCTCAGTAGGATATTTTAAGATTTTCTGTTATGGCTAAGTCCACCAAGACATATATTTTTAGGAAACATATAAATGTATTTGGTAAGAATGTCAGAACAGCAGTGGAATTGTAAGATACTTACAATAGAGTCCAAATGTGACTTTAACAAAAATGAAGATCACTCTTTCCTAAGAAAAAGATTGTATCAGTAGACTAGAAGACAGAAACATCCCTGCTTTTCTCAGTGCTTGACTATTAAAAGCTGAACAAGGCAGTTTACATGACAGCATTAACAATTTTAAGCAGAAGGAACAAATGTTACAGGAGTTCAGGAGGATATCTGAAATATAAAAAAATAGTGCTAGATTTTTTTTCACATTCCATTTAACTACAGAAACCTAAGTTTCTATATCACCACACCTTTTACAAGTAAAGGTTGTAATCCTTCTGGCAGAGCCCAAATAACATACTCAACGAATATTATACAGAAATTTAGGCCAAGTTTCAGATCTTAAATTCTGCTCATTTAAAAAGCATTTCTAGTCATATAGAAGGTACACGTTTGGCACTAATGTTTCCAGGAGTCGGATGATGAGACAAACTCAGACTTTGGCAAGAGTCTTGGCCCTTCATCCTGTCCAGTTGATCTGTGGAAAGATTTTGATGTTCTAAATTCTAATCATTATCTCAGGCAAATGGCATGATGTTTCCAAGAATAAGTCTATGAAAAGTAAAACTTTGGAAAAAAAAAGAAAGGACTTGAAAGTTTGGCTATTACAAAACTTACACGGCTGTTTATTTGGAAGCATATTATGTTGCTAGGTGACATAATGGAGTACAAGTCCTGGAACTACCAGCTCCAGTATACAATATGACCCACATTATTTTTGTAATTGGAAGAAAACTACAGTGGTAAAGGCAGACGATTCGTTGTGATGTTGTGACTATACAATGGCTGACTGTTTTAAAAAATGGAATTGCCAGATCCTGTAGCTCATACAGTCACATAATTCTTTCAAGCCCATAGGTAGCCTGTATTCTGCGCTGCACTTTCTCAAATACTGGAACTGGAGCAAAGTTAGACATTTATCTTTGAGGTTTAGTGTACATGCAAATGCTAAGAATTCTTCCAGGACAAGGTGATTTTCCATGGAAAACAGAAAGGTCTTAAATATAGTTAGCTCAAAGCAGAACGAAACTTTTCAGGCGTCCAGCATAAGATGCAATCTCTAGAACAGTACATTATCTGGCATGGCTAGCTATCACCTTCAGGCTCCATTTTCTGAGACTTTCTTCAAAGTTCTAAAAAACACAAATGCCAGAAACAGTTCTTTTTGTTTGGTAATAACAGAAAGACATCCCACAATTCCTGAACTTCGATAATAAATTTCTACCTCTAATGACAGGCATCTTTTCCAAATCTTAGGAAATTTTAAAAGCCAATTTAGTTCTTTAGCTATGGCCCAAGAGATGAATTTTGTTAATCAGCAATTCTATTGTGGATTAAAAAAAAAAAATAAAAAAAAATCCCAGCCTTTTTTTCACATTCCTCTTATACCTTTTTACTTTATTTTCTCTTAAGAGTTCTGCTGTTCCCTTGTTTATTTTTTTCTTTTTCTTTTTTTTTCTTTCTTTTTCTTTTTTTTTTTTTTTAACATGTTAAGCTTCTTTTTACTAACAAGCATGGGTCATGGTGTGTGTGGAGTCACCACAGTGGGCACTCTAATCAAACCCATGTTCAAATGAAAATTTAGTTAAAGAATAGAATACTAAAGTGTTTGAGAGTTGTCTTAATCTCTCGTGGCTATTGAAAGTTTTGTGTTATTTTGTGGGGGTTTTGTTATTATTTTGTTACTTTTGTTATTTTTCAGCATCAGATAAAAGAATTAGTTTAATGATTCCTTTAATTAGCTTTTAAATACACCAAATAGTTTCTATCCTCATATGTACCTGGTACATACTACTTTGATTATTTGTATAACTTTTCTGGAAAAAGAATGCTAGTTTAGAGAAAATGTAGCCGTCATATTAATACTCACATTACTTCAGCAAATAAGATACTTCTGACACTTCTAGCTGAACAAGTTCCAGATTGTAGCAGAATGTGTTGCCATTAACCCTCAGTTCCACATGCCTGCTTGATTTTGGAACTTATACCACATTTAATGGTTACCCATATCTATTCCTTTAATCCTCACAGTTATTCATCTTCCCCTAGATATCTTGATTATCTTCAGCATGTATAACTGTCAGCCACATCATTAAGATTTAATTAACATATGCTCCCCCCTTTTTTGGCACAAAGTTATTAATTAAAGTATTACGTAAGATCTGTCTCCTCAGAAAAGTCTGCTAATAATTTCTGCACAGTCCAAGAATAGCCATTTTCTTAACAAACTGTAATAGATCACTTTTAACTACATTATCACCAATTTAATAATTCCTCCACTGATCTCCAGTCTTCTACAGTCAACATATCATACACTCAGGAGAAAAACCTAGGTAATAGTGATGCAGCTTTTGTTTTGCAGAAAGACTAGAGTGCTAATTTTGAGCTGGGTGCCACTATGCTAACATGCCATTCTTGCAGGCAATATATTGTGGAGCACAACACGGCACTTCAGCATTTCTGCAAGAAAAGCTGTGTAATAAAAAGGGTATTTTAGAAGACAGTTGTGAGGTTTTTTTGTTGTCCTGGGTTTCAGCAGTAGCAGTCATTTTTTCTTCTTCTTAGTAGATGGTGCAGAGCTGTGTTTTGATTCAGCCTGGGAACAGAACTGATAACAGGAATGTTTTTAGTTATTGCTCAAATGTTTTTCTCTGACCAAGGACTTTTTTGAGTCTCGTGCTCTGCCAGGGGGGAGGGGAGGCTGGGAGGAAGCAGAGACAGGACATCTGACCAAACTAGACAAAGTGGTCTTTGCCCACTTTGTACCACAGCACGTCATGCCCAAGATGTAACTGGGAGTTACTCGGAAGGGCTAGTGCTCTGCAGGGCATGGAGGAGGTATCTGTCAGTGCTCGGACAGGCAGGGTGGGGTGAATTATCTGTTGGTGGGTGGTGAGGTTCTGTATTCTCTTCCCTTGTTATTTCCAAAGGGTTCGACACTGTCCCACACGATATCCCTGTCTCTAAATTGGAGAGACATCAATTTGATAGGTGGACCTCTCCGTGGATAAAGAACTGGTTGGAGGGCCGCACGCAAAGAGTTGTGGTCAACGGCTCAGTGGTTGGCTGGAAGCCAGTGGCGAGTGGCGTCCCTCAGGGATTGGTGTTGGGACCAGTCTTGTTCAACATCTCTGTCACTGACATGGACAGTGGGATTGAGTGCACCCTCAGCAAGTTTGCCGATGAC
>JBAFWW010064166.1:0-15605 GCA_036873685.1 Agapornis canus | reverse complement strand
ATTCTTTCCTGTTAGGGTGGTGAGGCACTGGAATGGGTTGCCCAGGGAAGTTGTGGGTGCTTCATCCCTGGCAGTGTTCAAGGCCAGGTTGGACAAAGTCTTGCATGGCATAGTTTAGTGTGTAGCGTCCCTGCTTATGACAGGGGGATTGGAACTAGATGATCTTAAGGTCCTTTCCAATCCTGACTGTTCTATGATTCTATGATTTGATATTTGTGAAATCTAGGGTGTAAGTGGTCATATATCCCTATACTATAAAGCCACTGTACTGATCAATCCATACAGTGTTTCAAAATTTGCTATTTATATTATTCTAAAACATCACTTGCTGAAATATTTTTGTTATATCTAAAGATTCCAGTCCTGCTAACTTTGTTCAGAGGAGTTAGTAAGGTTGCAGCTTTCTTTGGTCTTATGTTGCTGCTTTAATACTTAGGGAATTGTGTAAAAAGCCAATGACAAAAGACTACCGAGTCAAACAGTCTGAGACTAAGAAATGCAGCATCTAGATTTGACTGTGCAATGTTAATCTGCCTGTATGTGCATTTTTACAGCCTCAGAGTACACGGTTAACTTCCTCACAGGACCTTTGCTAACCTGTTCCATGATCAGTATGGAACCTTTGCAGTGACTTAGTCAGTTTGAATGTATGAAATTTCCTAGCATCTCATATAAAATTAAATTACAAAGTATAAAAAAATTCTGATCTGTATGTATGTAAACCCCATCTAAGAGGAAAAAAAAATCTTGGGAATAATTAAAGAATAATTATAAGCTTTAAAAAATTATATTCAGATATTCTTGGTCAAAACACTGAAATTGTTACTAGCCATTACTAAAATACCTAATTCAGAGGCAGATATAGCTTCAGTCACCACAGAAGGCTACATGGTCAGTGATACAGCTGTATCATGTAATTCTGCAACATGTGGTCTTCCTAATTACCATACTAAAAATTATTAGCATAAGAGCATAAGAATTGGTTTTGATTAAGCTCTTAGGTGTTCAAACAGTAATAGAAAAACACCTTGTGATTCAATTTAAATGCAGCCAGATCTGAGAAAAGCCAAATTGTTGATAACATAGTAAACTTTAATATAAAAGTGGTAGCTTCACTTTTGATATTTTAACATTAGGTTACTCTAATAACTTCCGTTGTTATCTGACCGGCTCCTCTTTTTACAATGATTCAGTATACTGGTAAAGCTGAGTGAATACAAATAGAAACATCTGCTAGAACACATGATGAAGATTGATCATAGAAAGAAGGAGTAAAGTGGGCTAAGAAAATGAAGAAACATTTTGCTAGCATTGATGAAAGAAAAACTAAACAGGAAAGATTTATTTGCTTCTTTCTAATGGGAAATGTACAACATAAACTGCGTTGTGAATTAGTTGTTCCAGGACAAATAATAGAGATGAGAATGTGAGTCTTCCACTTAACCCTTTCAGAGTTAGTATTTCCATGAATTGGTAAAAATATTACTTATTTAACATTTAATTCTGCAAGGTGCTAAGCACTATGATCATCAGAGCACTTACATGCATAGGTAATTTTAAGCATATGAGTAGCCTACATGAAACCATCATCATGGGTTTCATAAGCATATGATGAATGACATTATTGAATCCAAAGAAGGATATTCAGAACCTTGTACAATCAAGTTAAGGGCTTTACATGAAGTGAAAAGACAATGAAGGCAGCCTGAAGAGTTTATAACTATCATTTCAGGAATATTAATGTTTTTATTCTAAACGTTCCTTGTGAATGTCTGTGAGCACATTCTCTTCAATATATATTCATCTTTTTTTTTTTACTAATTATTCGGTTACTTTAGTGCTGTTATACATCTAACTTGCTCTATTTTTTATAGACCCATAAAGAAAAGCAGTTGGTCCTTGTGAGAGTTGGGGGAAAGAAGGGGGAGCAGAGGAGGTGAGGGGATGGTGGTGATAAAATGTAATTCCTATGAACACCTGCTGAGTTTAATTGCACTACAGCTGGTGCTGATTGTAAGTGGGTAAGGGAGGAGTAAGGGGGAGTGGGTTACTGAGTGATTTGCTGCCGTTACATCCAGTTTTATTGTCTTTCCCCCACCCCCCCACCCCACCCCCTTTTCATTATTATTCTTACAAGTTGAAAGAGACTCAGTCTGAGGGATTAGGGACCTAAACCAAAGAGGATTCTTATGATCTGTGAGCAGAATAAGACGTGGTGTTTCTGGATGAAGACATCTGAAGAGAGCATATGTGAACCTCAAGAGCAAGACTCATGATCCCAACAGACAAATTGCCACAGTATGCAGCATTCAGTAGAATGAAAGGTTTATAGGTGAGATATTTAAAGAGGTCACCACGCCCAGAGCATGTGGGTCTGCAGTGAAATAGAAGAGAGTGCCTGAGATGAAGGAGCTATGGTCATTCAAAAGAGATAGCAAACCATGCAGAGAAATTTTTAAGCAGGTTGTCATTCTGCAAGAACTTAAAGATAACAAAGTATGGTGGGTTTAAAAAGTACAGTATCAAGGCACTGTGGAACAAACCCCTGTTCACAAAATTGATAGAAATGGACACTGAAAAATGGACTGCTGTAATCTGATAATTGCTGGGGACAAGCTGTTTTGTTATAGAGAAGTATGAAGCACATAGCTGTGATTAAAGACTTCATTTTAGAATATGTCAAAAGAGGTTACAGAACATTGCAATTTGGTAATTCCCTTGGGAAACAGAACAAAACAAACTCCAAAACAACCCACATCAATAAATTTGGGTTTAGTTTGAAAGCAGCTGCAAAGGTAAAAATGAGATCTAAAGTAGCAGGAAAACAGATTGACAGGTATGCTCCATGACTCTGGAATTTTTACAGAGCATGAAAGTTAACAGTAAAAAAAAACTTTGTAAAAGATTAGGAAGCTATAATTCAGTGATAATGGATGTGGGATGGAGAATTTTATTTAAATTTGGAACATGAAAATGCAGGATTTATTTTCAGAACTATAGTAGGTAAAACATCAGTTAGATATATCAATTCAATTTTTATAAATGAAATTATTTCATATATATATATATATATATATATATATATATATTTTACTACCTAAATAGCAAACTAGCTATGTTTAAAATAAATCCTTTCAGGAAATGTTTACTGAAATAAAAATTATGTAGATGATTTAAGTGTGCATTAAGTTAAATATTGGCTTAATTTTAAGTGCCTATGAAATCAGGTCAGTAAAAACATTCAAGCTGAAAGGTACAAATGTTTGTGGTGTATCACAATAAGAAAGCACATAAGCACACTGACACATAATATTTCTAACTAATAACAATAAAAAAGGACACAAGAAAAGATGGGGTAATGTTTGCCTGGATTAAGAAGCTACAAACAAAACCTAACATTCTGTTTGAAGATTGACCTAGAACTGGAGTTCTCACTGCTGGAAAAATTTACACAGAAGAGAGGGACACTTTTGTTTCCTATTAAGCAGCCAGAAAAGACAGAGAGGAAGGAACTGTTTAGCTGTTACATTTTTCTCTCTAAAATTCATCCTACCAGGTATTTCAATATCTAGCTGGCCTTTGTGACAAAATCAGTCTCTCTCCATATGTTGACATGTATCCAGCAATATTTTTAGCAGGCTAAGATCTCGTTGGCTTTACTGCAGCCTTTGCAGTCTTAGTGCTTCCTTTCTGATTTGTTTCTCAAGATTTCAGAAATAGTTTGAAGATATTCTTTCATAAATTGCTTTATAAGGGATGGTATTTCAGGAACTCAACATTGTTTCACAGCATGTATAAGTAGAGGTACATAACACTGTTAATTAAAAAGCTAATGCAGTTTACTGCTGACCCAGTCACTGTGTTGTTTTTCTATTCATGTCCTGATTGCAAGGTAGACAAGAGGCATAGAAAATGAAAAATCTTTCTCATCAAGTAATTTTAAAATTAACAGATTAAAACTATTGAACTAATTTCTAGCTCCATCTTCATGAAGGTTACCTCCTCAAATATTGCTTATCTGCTTGGGTTTGAGAATAAAACAATAGGAACACAAAATCTTTAATTGATTTGATTTCTTTGGTAAAGAGTAATATTCTTATTGAGTTCACTATTTTCACTTTGCATTCTGTGATTTCTTAACCTAATTTGCTTTCCTTCTCCTTTCCATATAAGAGCTGAGAACAGTCAGAGTTTATATACATGCACAATAGCAAATGAAAATGTTTTATTTCTTCTGTATTTAACTTTCTCAGGTTGTCAATCTGGGGTAAATGTAGACTGCTAAACAAAGGTTCAATTATTTTTATTTTTTTTTATCCAATTATGTAACTCTTAAGCACATGAGCTTCCTGTTCAGGCTCAACATAGATTCAGTTTATCTTTCTCTTTCCATCATCAGTATAATTATAGGCCCTTTAGGCATTGCCATCCACTAAATCTCATTTTCAAGAGATATTAGAGCCTAGCACGACTAGACCATAACACAAAGTAAAACTTTCTTCTTTCCACAGCATGCCATGTTTTCATGCTTGCTTCTTGCAAAAAAATAACTTGGTAAAACAAGAGCTAACTAAGGAACACCGTTCCAAGGAAGGACTGAGAAATCCTTGTCTAATATTGACAGAAAAATCTGCTGAGAACTCATTATCTAAACTAATCGTTAAACCAAATGAATAAAAAATGAATGCTCAATAACTATATGTCTTTGATGCACTTTGGCAAAAGAGTTTTAAGCGTTTGGCAAAGGGCATCTCATTGCAGTTTCAGGAGACTTATACCAGTTTTTTATAAACCTTGAGGGACAGTATTCCTGGACAAGATCCTTTACTGCTGGATTGTCATAAAACCACAGAGTCACAGAATCATAGAATGGTTCAGGTTGGAAGGAACCTTAAAATCATCTAGTCTCACCTCAGCCCACCCCTGGGCAGAGACAACTTCCACTAGACCAGGTTGCTTAAAGCCCCATCCAGACTAGTCTTGAACACTAACAGGGATGGGACAGCCACAACTTCTAGGGGCAATCTGTTCTAGTGTCTACCCATACTCATAAGTGAGGGATTTCTTCCTTATATCTATTCTAAATATACCCATTTTTAGTATAAACTTTCTACATCTCGTTCCATAGCTACAGGCCCTGGTAAAAAGTTTCTCACTGTCTCTCTTATAAGCCCACTTTAAATACTGAAAGTCACAATAAGGTCTCCTGGACTGTTCTTTTTTTTCAAGCTAAACAACCTCAATTACCTGAGCCTTTCCTGATAGGACACAGATATGCCATTGTCTAGATCAGACAGGTATGATCATTTTTGTGGCCCCTCTGGACCACCCTTAAGATGTCCATTTTATACTTTAAAGATGTTAAAAAAAACAGAGCCCAGTACAGATCCCTTTCATACTTCTCCAGCTACTGGTCTCAGCCTGAACAACCAACAGCTTCTTTATCCTTTTATTTGCTCTTGCATCTGGAATGCAGTGTCCTAAGTGGAATATAATATTATGGGAGACAGTGCTGATATTCTTACAAAATTCAAGGTAAATTATATATAATATTGTCTGCCTGTTCACAAATCCAGACATTTCAACATGGAAGACAGTCATATTGATCATGCATTAATTACTTTTGCTAAATCATGCTAAATCTTCCTAGTCTCCTTCTTCGTGTGCCCAGGATTATGTTACGAAAGGGTTTGCTCCTTGATTTTCCTAAGGATTTAAGTGAAGATGAAACAGCCTGTAGTTCCCTGGATATTCTTTATGCTCTTTTTTTTTTAGGACGGGTTTAACATATTCTTTCTTCCAGTCATCGGGTATTCCCCCAGATTGTCATGACATACAAAATTACAGAGAATGGCTTTGCAAGAACATTGATCAATTCCTTTAGCATACTTAGATGCAGCCTATCAGCTCTCATGGACATGAATGGACAAGGTTCTCTCAAGCTATCCTTAATTCAGTCCTCCTCCACTGCTGATAGTTCTTCTCCTTGAACCCTTGCAGTAAACACAGAAACCTGGGAGGCTGAGAGAAAGAAAGTACTGAGTACCTAGGCCTTATGTGTACACCTTTGCTAAATCACCCACACCATTTATTAATGGACTCACATTATCTTTGTTCAACCTTTTACAGTGAACATACTGTTAGAGGTTTTTGATGACTCTCACAAGCCTGAATTTCAGTTGAGGTTTGGCTTTCCTGACACCATCTCTATATTTCTTGGGCAATATTTTTTATATCCCTGTTTCCACCCACTGTGTATTTCCTTGATCTATCAGGAGACTCCTGCTTAGGCAAGCTGGTCTGATATATCTACAGGTCTTTCTGAGCATCAGGACTGTTCTTAAACTTGAGGATGATGTAACCTATGTATAAAGTATGATGTAAAATGTATAAAGATTTTCCAGCTTTCCTGAGCTTATTTACCTTTCAGAGCTGCCTTCAATAGGATTGCACCTCTCTATAAGCTTTGTAATAAGAAACATCTATCTGTTGAGGGTATAAATGCCCTAGATTGTCAGCTATGAGGCCTAAAACTTTAAAATTTTAATTGCTTAATTCTAAAATTGTTAGAAATGTGTGTATGCAATGAAGTTTAGCAACACAAATATTACTTATGTTTATTATTTTTTACGCACACAGGGCAGATTAACTGTCTTGCACAAAGACATTTATGGTCTTTGACATTTAGGAGACACCTAAATCTTGGACTAGTCACTTGCATTCACTATATGTTCAGTGAAGAAAAGTAAATATCAGGGAAAGACAAACTTAGTCTAAAGGAAGTGCACAAAATAATCCAGAAACAAACTCCTGTATTATCACTCAATTGCCTCTCTTTTCTTATTGTCTTTGAGTTAGACAACCGAGATGTAGACACCCATTTTGTGCATTGAATCTTTGCACAAAGTTGTACACCTTTCTTAAAACAAGAGAAATATTTATTATAAGAAATTATTCATAAATATGTTCTATACACATTGCTTCTTAATTGGGTCTCCATTTCTCTGAAACTATTGCAAATTCCATTTCTGATTGTTTTTTCATTTCACTGCATTTGCTTGACATAGAAACACAGTTTCCTTCCTTGATAAGGTCAATATTTTTTTCAGAAGTTTCTACCTGAAAATTAACTGTGCATTAACTTGGCCACAGGTTATATTATGAAGTTTATTGTTCTGCTAATCTGTTTCTAAACATTACTAACATAAACCCAGCAAGTTAATTAACTTATAACAAGTATCCTTAACAATATCTATTCACTTCTTACATGTCTACTGGAAATGTATTTTTATTTCTTGAATTACTTTGATATAAAAAAGACATTAGTGAGAATTAATGAATCTTATTTTTTGGGGTGCATTTGAGTTATTTTTAGAAAGCATAATTTGCAACCACAGTAGTAACTAAATAGTGTCTAATAAAATCTCAAGCCTCACTGTAGGCTAATGATACTTGAAAGTGAAATAGTTATATCTCAACAGGATAGCACAGGGCTTAACCTAAACATCAAAAGTTTGACAGGCAGGTATCATAAAGATACATCTCGGTCACCTCCAGTGAAAATAAGTGATGAGAATTGTCAAGAATGTCCATCTTTCCTCGTCAATTAAAGCAAACAGGGGCCCAATGTCTGTCCTGCTGTTCTATTCATTTTCTCCTTTCTCTTGTCTACTCTCTACGCACTTGCTGTTCTGTTCTCCTGCTCAACAACCTCTTGAAGTGAAGGTATGCAAAGAAGAAGGAAAGTCTTCTTTACTTTGGTGGTATTGACCTACTATTTGGCATAAAGAAAGAAACAGAAAATGTTTACATTCTAGAGTGCTTATAATCTTATTCTTTTTTCATTGTTGTTCTACTCATGCTCAAATTTAGTAATTCTGTAACACTGGCAACAAAGCTGTTTCTGGTTCTTAACCTAATCCTCACCATCATTTCTACCTTATATAGCTGAGGTACATAAGCAATGATGGATAGGCAGCAGTGAGGTTGCTATAAGATAGAAGAGTAAGTTTCTATGCTAATTTCATGCTAATTTCAGGTGGGAAGGAAACAAGTCTGGAAAACAAAAATAAACAGAAGGAATAAAGGCTAAGAAGAAGAACAGAAATGAGAACTGCCACAACCAGAGAGGTGAGAATACTAGTCAACTGTCTGACTCAACCACCAGCTTGTTTCAATCATCAGTCTCCCAGTGAGAGCCTGTGTGCCTGAAGCTGTGTGAAATCAGAGGCATATTGCCAGGGTGGCAAGAAACTGCCTCCAAGCAGACTTCTACATCTGTTGAATGTTCTTGCCTCCTGTTGTGTTACAAAGGAATAGGTAGCTATGATAATGGATTAGTGCCAAAGTCAAGGTGTATGCATCACCCTGGCAAACTGTGATTCATTATAGCCAGGAGCAGGACGCACAGTAGATGAGCAGCATTATTTCTTGCCAGAGCTACTCACTGACTGATGAGAACAGCACCCTAAGGGGACCTCAAATGCTTTGATTTTTCCAGCACCAGCCTGATTCCTTCCTACCCTTCTAACTACAAGCGGGAAGAGATGATTCTTGCTCTCATGACTTTGTGTTTGATTTAACCCACAAACCAAAGTGCCCCAAGGATCTCCAAATTTGGGTTGCTAACTGGTTTTGCAATTACACATAACATATTCACGCACTTCAGTTTTGTCAATGCTAGGGAAAGGAAATCTCAACAGAGCCCATCTACTCAAGTGATCTTGGCATGTGAACAAACATGATCTCACTGAAAAAAAACAAACAAGGCACATAGCCCCACAGACATACAAGCCTTAGAGTAAAAGGAATTTAAACAGATTCCTGACTGTCAATTTGTCTATATAGGGAAGGTTCCCCAGATTAGACCCTTGCCAGCAAGGAGAAAAATGTAGCTCCACAACAGGTAATCAAGGCCTGAAAGCATCATCAGCATCCCGGCAGCTTAAAATGCTGTGACAGTCTCTCCAGTTCTGTTATGCACATTTGAGACATTTTTCACATGTTCATTTTCAAATGTATAACAGAAAACAATAGGCAATTGAAAGTGAGTAGATCTTATGTGCATCTGACCATCAGTTAATTTCAGCTTAACAAAAACTTATTCTGTAGCTATTTTGTAGTTGTTCAGATAATAGTTTGAGTTTTTCTTTTGTGATCCAATATAAGATTTAATTAGTCATGATAGCAATGGATAAATAGTAACAATTAACATCTTAATAGTATTACTCCTGTTAACTGGGTCTTCAATCCTCAACGAAACCACTTTGCATTTACTAAAATTTCTGTACTCTGTAGCCTGAGAAGGATAGAAAAAAGTGATGTGGTGTATCCCATTCTATTGGAGACACAATGTTTGCAAAACCATGAATACTTTCTGAGGTTTTGCAGTCTTATAACAAAACAAGCATTTCTTTAATTTTGGTGATCAGTATCTTCTCTGTGGATGTGCCATGCCAATATGCCCATGCCAAACTAGTTACAGAAAACTAACAGTTCTCAGGGCCTGTTTTGTTCTCTAGTTACAGTTATTCAAGAGAAATCTGGAGGTGGTAAGATGTTTAGTAAGTCTGAAATTAATTCTGAAAAGGTTACTGTAAAATTTGCCTTCCTCATACTTTAGCTCTTAGAGCACTGCTGGCATTTGACATCTATGGTATGGCTTTATATCACACTGTTTTCCAGATTTTTAATAAAAAGGTCTTGAACTTCAAATACTTCAGAGCAAGCACTTCAGCTTGCTGCACGACTGCTTCTGTCATCACAGAGTATTTCATCAGCTGCCAGTTGATAAACAAAGGACAACCCTTCATGACAATGTAACAGGATTGGTTAATGAGAATTCTTTGCTGTAACTCCTACAGATTTTACAATTGCAAGCTAATATAGCTGAAGTTGAAGTAGCTATAATTTTCTTGTAGTGATGCTGAGATACACAATATTTGTGATGGTATTTGCATTGTTAAAAAAAAATCCATAATTTCTTTCCAGGGAAGAGGATGTTAGTATAACTTTGGAATTTTGGGTGACTGAATCCTCAAACTTTAAAAAATCCACTGGAAAGGACTCTTGAACAGAAAATTGTTTGCTATTTACAGAACTCAGAAAACTGAAATGTGAAAAGTGTTTGCCGGTTGAGACCAAGAAAAGGACTGATTACTCTTAATACTTGCTCTGAAGAATCTACACTTGGATTCCTGAACATTGACTCATTAATATGTAAAAAACATAAGAATTATAAATGGATGAAGATTAATGGAGACTTTACAGAACTGTAAATGCGGAACTGGAATTGTATTTGAATGCACTAGATAGAGGGGAGAGGCACCGGTGTATGGAAAATTTTAGGCCTTAATTACCTTTCTAAAGTTATCTATAGTATTCCACATACTCCAGTGTTTTCAGTGGTCATCAAAGGTTTGCTTCTCTAAGAAACTGAAGGGTGTTTTCCTTGAAAAGACAACTGGGAACAGTTACTGCCCAATTATTAGGATTTTGCATACAATAGCCCTAAGGATTTATTTTGTCAGAACTTTCTGAAAAGATAGAAAATCTGTTTGTGATTCATCAAAGTTATGCTGCAAGGAAGAGAGTCAGGTGCATAAAATATCTTCACAAAATACGATCTCAGTATTCTTCTTTACAATACAGTGGCATGTTATCTTCTTTTAGGTTCCTAAAGGGTTAATTTTCTCTTCTTTTTTTTGTTCTTTTCTGATAGGAAGTGAATACAAAAATGAGATTCTGCAGCAACAGAAGGAAAAGGGAAATACAGTGAAAGAACAGCTATCTACATAGGCTTTGAGAATTACTTTTATCACAAAACTTGGGAAGTCATTGCCTATTTTCTTTCCTTCCTTTTTTTTCCTGCTTCTCTTGCCTTAGCTTACGATTTGTCACCACTGAATATATCTTACTGTAGGTTTGTGCAGCTTTGTTTCAGATCCCAAGAACCTGAATTCAGCAAGGACTTCTCAGGGTATCCCATCTCAGATATTTTCAGCCATTCTCTTCTTTCTCCTCCACACTCCCAAATTCTTGTCCATCCTTGCTTGACTTTTTGAAATGGAGGAAAAACGGTCAATGTAAACTTCTGAGAGGACAAAAAGCCAGCAAAGCCTGAGTGGCACATTGTTTGAGAGATGTGTATCATCAAAGAACTACAATTATCATTAAGCCATCCATGCTTTTGCATTAGTCACACAGATAGGAGAAAAATCTATTCCTTGGAGATAGGTATTCCAAATGTGTATCTCAAGGGAGGGCAAAAAATGTAATAGTAACTTGAATTGTAATAAGAATAAATATATATGAAGGAATCATATAAGGCCTCCTATTAATTCCATAAATAAATAAACAAAGAAAACAAGATATAGCCTAGAAATAAATTAGTGCCTCTACAAAGCAGGGAATCTTACGTTTATATATTTTTGAGGGGGTCAAGAAAAAGAAACAAATGAAGACCATTTTGTTGTGAAACAATAGCCAAGGAATTGTGTTCAATAAATATATGGAGGCAGGAGGAGCTAAAGATAAATTCAAAACCTCTTTAGTTACCATATGTGGGCAAATGCTAAAATAGAGGACTTTTGTTTCCCAAAGAACAGACCTTGAATGTGGCTTGAATTTGAAGTCAGCAACTTCATGCCAGGGACGCAATTAGCTCATCAGTTCCTGATAGCTGTGTTTGAGCTTTGGTTCAGTTTTTATAATATGGTATCATCACAACTTCAAAAACAATTTAGCAGATTTCCATGCTACTGCCTTGTCTTTGCATGTGCTCAAGTATAATGCATATTTCCAGAAAAGATAATTTTCTGTAAGAAATATCACCTCAGAGGCACCAAGCATGTTTAAATAGCCCTGCAGATGTTCAGTTATCTTTACTATTTACCTGTCCTTAACAGGCAAAGATCCATGGGACCAATAAAATAAATTATTCAAGCTTTTCCTAATATTTCCAGATCCAACAGATTTTCAGCATTAAGTCTTATAATGTTTCAGCTTCAGTGGAGGAAGTGGTGAGTGTTTCTGCTTCACAATAGTGATCATAGCCTATGATAAAGTCAGGAATTAAAAAAAAGAGCAAGGCTTTGAATAATCTTCTATTGTGACCAGCATAGTATGCAAACAGATAAGGATGCCAACACCTGATCTCGTCATGTTGATATACTAACTGGCACACAAGAGGAAGTTCCAGAAAACCTATGTATCCAGAGTTTGGGAAAAAAAAAATAAAATTTATTCATATTGATTTCTAGGTAATCAGCTCAAGACATTTTTTGTTGCTTGAAAAAAGGCTGATGGAAGTTAGCTCTCTAAATATAATTTACAGAACACATACTATTTCTAGTTCTGAGACACTACTCAAGAAATTCTGAAAGCATTCTAAATAATAAGAGTTCATGCGATATGAGCCAAAAAATATTCAGTATTTTGTTTGACTAGTCAAAAAGAAAATATTGAAATTTAATATACTTTACAGGGCTTTCACAGAGATAAAGCACTGAGAACTAAAGGACAATTTGCAAAAGACATACCATAATTCAGCAGTGGGAATCTAAAGACAAGCAACTTCATATTAGGAGGGTAAATTTTTTTTAATATTATGATGTAATTAGTGAAACAAGCTAACAGTGGGAGCCCTGTATCTGTTCAGCTTTTCAAGACTGAACAAGTAAAAATATTTTTCTGCAAATAGAAGTTATTGGGTTCAAGACACAAATAACTGGGTGTAACTCTATGTCCTATGTGACAAAGTCAGATTAAGTGAATAATTAAGTATCTTCTGATCTTTAGATATACTTGTCTAAAAAATACATATCTAAATATGTAATTTATGCAGTAGGGGCCCACATGTGACTTCTTTTAACTGATTGATATCCACAATAAAATTTTCCACAATCTCCACTTCATCTAGCCAAGTAACAGCTGGATAAGACTTTCCTACTCATTTATTTAGTAGCCAGATTTCCTCTTTTAGTTACATTGATGCTAAATGGCTTTCAGCAAATGTAAAGGAGTTTATATATCTGATGCCACTATTGGCAAATAATTTTAAAATAATTTATAACTTATTTTTAAATAAGTAATAAATTATAGCTTTGCTGCATTTTTATGTACTTATCATGTATCAACACTTCAAACATTTTAACAATGAAGGCTTCAATATAAAATTCCTGAACCAGAGTTATATATACACCTTTTATGACATGCTTCTAAAAAATATGTGAACTTGACAAATTGAGCATTATCTGCAGGGAATACTGGATGAATCGGTCCAGACTGTGACCTGAGTGCAGAACTTCTCCATTTTGTTTCTTCTGTAGCAGTAGAGATTTTTAAACAGTACAGAAAAAGTAACTGCTGAACATATATTTCAGCTTTAAATATTTATAGTTTTCCATTTTATCACATTTTATAAAATTATATTTATAAAATTTTAATTATAAAAATATTTATGATTTTCTTATATATTTTATTTCTTTTCCATATCATATTTTTCTAATAACCACTCCAGTTAATTTTGTTGTATTTATTTTCTTTTTGTTTGGTCTCACACACTGTGTTGTCTTTCGCTCTGGCAACATGCCCTAAACCTTGCAGTCCTTTTAAATAAATGGGGATATTGAGATCCTTTCAGGCCTCTGTATACTCAATGAAAAAATTTTAAAACTTGGTTTTAAAAGAAAAGGTGAATTCTTCTCATGATGAAACTCATTAGAGACTTTTTCACTTCCTTTAAGGTTCATTATTTTATCTTTGTTCTCATAATATGTATCTTCGTTTCAGTGATGGTTCTTTTTAAGAGATTTATGAACAGTACACCTGCTTTTGCTTGTTTAGTTAGAAGAAAAGGCTCTTGGTCTATGTATAGATTACCCATCTCCATTTAAATAACAGTACTATATACAAATAAATTCAGGTTCCCTTCTAAGTATTATTGAATATTTTATACATAGCACATACAATTTGCTTTTATTGGTCATATTGCCTATTAGACTGCTTTCAAATAAAATGTTCATTCTTTGCTTTTCTTTATTAGTTCCACATACAGTTCTCCCTATCCTGATTAGTAGCTGTTCAACCTGGTTCTCATCAGTGCTTTTCTGTAGTAGAAGAGACAACAGAAGCTTACAGACCTCTATCCTAAGTGACTCTATCCTCTTCCTAGCCTGATGCCCTATACTCTCAGAAGAAATAAATAAGGCACAAATTGAACCTTAACTGGATTATACATTTCTGTTTTCTTATGAGTTCAGACCACTTACATTGAAGTTGTGGTCACTGAAAAATAATTAAGTACTCTGTCTCTCCTAACAAAATTTTTACCCATGAAAGTACAGGTATAATAGCATAATAGCATAGTTAATAAACCATCTTTAAACTCAAAATTTTTAGTTATGGATACCTAACTCTTTCACAAACTACTTCCTGCATCAAGGTTTCTTGCCAGGGTAATGAGATGCTCCATCATGAGGTTGTATACAATTCTTCAAAATAATCTTAGTATACAATTTTGAATCACTGTTGGAAGCAGAGACATGAGCAACTGCAAATGTATTCTAAACTGGAATCATAATACAGAATTAAATGCAAATGCCTACATAATGCAACATTATGATTGAGATATGACACAAACAAATGTCATTAAATTCCAAGTATGGTTCCCACAGCAACCGTAATTCTATTGCTTTGCACTTTCTGTACATATTATATTGTATCTCTTTGTTGTATACTGTGCAGTATTAACTTCACTGTATTTTTGTACATTCACAGTGTGACTGAATGATGTTTGTTCTGGGAACCAAAACTGAGTTTCCTAGTTTTGTTAATGTAAAGTCTCCACAGTAATGTTACATTTCTCCCCCAACGTTTAATTTCCTTTGTTTTTGCTGGTTAGTTTGTTGGTGGGGGATGGTGTTAAAAAAGATAGTGTATTATTCCAGTATGACTGCCCTGGCTAAAAGTCACTGCTTTTGTAGATAAGTATTTGAGCTACAGTTAGAACCATGAATAAGTTTAAACTAATTTTATTGCAGGAGATTTTAGTTAACTTGAGGGTTTTTGCACTTTTGGCCTTTTCTTTCCCAATTTCACAGTTTGAGCCTTAGTTTCAAACCAGCAGAGGTCTTAACAGAAAAGGAAAAAAGTCATCTGCTGGGTCTCTATTTCCACCATGTTAACCAACATATAAGGAAAGATCAGCAGGAACTCAGTAGGCTATCTGCTGAGGCCATGACATCAATTTAAATTTGACAGGTTCATTAAGGTGCAAATTTTGGACTGAGTGCCTGGTTAACATTCACACATTCAAATGAATAACAGCTTAAGAGAACAAGAAATGTCTTTCGTTGGCTAGCTTTTTTATTTTTACCAATTTGTTTTAATATATACACACATCAACCCAAGAGAGAGAGAGACTAACCACAGCATACATTAAACTCAGTATTTGCTAATACCACAATAGTGTGATAAGACTCAACAGAAACCAGACCAGCAGTTTTAAACAGGTTTGCTGGTTTGTTTCTTGTTTTTTGTTTGTTTGTTGTTTTTTTTTTTTTTTTTCAGAAGCCCTCTGTTAAAATATAAATTTTTTCCATTAT
>JBAFWW010064164.1:21772-34492 GCA_036873685.1 Agapornis canus | reverse complement strand
ACTGGATGATCTTAAGGTCCTTTCCAACCCTAACTGTTCTATGATTCTATGAAAAACTATACATTATTAGTAGGGTGGAAATGGGGAAATGAGTCCTTCCCCTGCACTCTGAAGCAATTTTGTTTCTGCAACTTTCAAAGTTGCAGAATTGTGTGCTCAACCAGTTGCTTTTTTTGTCAGCTCTGGAGTAATCCCTGAAATGATTTTTGCATTATTCCCAAAGAAGATAGGCTTTTTATTGCTATTGTCCAACAGTGACTATCAGTGACGCTGAGTCACCTAAAGCTTAGAGTCTAGTATTAGCATACTTCACAGCCTCTGGGCTGAAGTTTGCTGTGTTTGAAACTAAAAGGTCCTCCCAGTATCTCTGACCTTTGGAAAACTATCCTCTAAACCAGTTTTATTTATAGAAAATTATACATGGATCATTTCTTTCTACTGAGATGCTAATGCCTGTTAAAATCTATTTTATACTACTACAGTTTATTGCTCTTTCCTGTACAAGATAAAGTACCTTTCGACTGATTTTGCCGCATCTATGCAAAGTGAGGTTATACTGCAGTACCTATTCCAATAAGACAGATTGAAAGATTTCTGTTTGAAGGTACTGGTAAAACCATTAATTTTGTGAGGGAAGGGAAAGGAATTGAGAAAATGCTACGTTTTTTGCTTAGAACAGTATTTTCGTATATGCAAGTGTGTTCATGTTATTCAAATACTAAAAATCAGCAGCAACAAACATCCTGCCTAACCTTTTCCCAGCCTTCTCTTAAACAATGCTAAATGCTGTCCTTCAGTAGCCCACACAGTCAAATACACAGCCAAATCAGCTTTTCATTCTCTTGGCCAGGATCCACAAGCAGTGCTGTTGAGTACCACCCTCCACAGAGGCAGTATGCCTGGCTCACAGGAACAACATCTCCTTCTGCCTTCGTTCTGATGGCAGCAGTATCCTGTGAATCCATGCTCTTTTAGAGTGACCTGCATCACTCCAGAAAATTAAGGGAAGTAACTTAACCTCTTCTAGTCTGGGCTACAAATATGTTTGCTCTTCATAGCTTGGCCCAAAGCACCAAATATGTGATGTTACTTACTCCTGTGTTCTGGATTTTTGGTGATGCATGCAGTTCTTCAGCAGTCATGTAACTAACCTGGGACTTCCCTTCTGACAGACAAGCTGTAGCTTTGCTGTTCTCCACAGAGCTTCTAGAAACTCCATCCTGAGTTTCCTTGGAAACAGCGTATGATCAGCATAATGCTCCATGGCACTTGACCACTCATCTCCACAGTGGTTATAAAAATCCCATCAGAAAAAGCCTTTAAGCTTTCTTTCCCCATAAAAAAATAAAAAAATAAAAAAAAATCCAGATATCAATCCTTTGATCCAACAGTAAAACAAACAATAAAACACTTCATTAGAGTAATTGGGCCAATGCTATTTAAAAACGTGATGAGCCTAAATCTTAATGCTAGCTCCATATCCAGGAAAATGAGAACTGAGGTAACATCCATTGGGCCTATGGGGCTTGTCTACTTGGTAAATGCTATCAATTGTGAAAAGTGGGTTTCAACCTTTCTGAGTTTTGTGGCACCTAGAAGGTTCCTACACATTTCACAACGGAGGTGTAAACCACAGTAGCATGAGCCAAAGCTTCCTGAAATAAGCTTTGTTTAATGCATTTCCTGACCTTACTTGGCAGGTTAAGGAATATATTAGTACTTTTCTAACAGGGGAATCATGGGACAGTTCATGAATAAACAGGGTTCATTTTCCAAACTATGGTCCCTACTGCAATTAAGGCTATTTTTTCTCTTCCTGAACTTTTGAGTCAGGCATGGAAGAGCTGTGTACTACAAAGCTATTAGACAAAACTGTGAATCTTGGAATTAAGTGATTTTTTTCCTCATCTTTTGTTTATCATTAACAGTCTTCTCAGTAACTACCATTATGGCAACACTTAGGCCACGTGACAGGAGGTAATGAAAATGAAGAGGAGAAGGGAAAGTTATTGCACTAGAACAAACTCTGTTATATAGCAGATTATATTACAAGTGAAAGGCACATGACTGTGTTGCCTAAGACCGTGATGATGCTCTGGGAGCCTTTCTCAGTCCTAAGCTGTTCATTAGTATGGAGAGTTTTGATTTAATAACTGTGATCAAAATCCCACTGAATATGCTGGTCATTACGTACCCAAACTGAAGATGCTCACCAAGGTTTATGATCTTTGAGTAAATTTAAGTATTCATTAAGAAGACCAGCTAGTATATCAGTGACATAAGGAAAGCATCCAAATGATACTGTTGTCTGAAAAAGCCCTGACCTTTCAGAAAGCAGTTGGTATTGCTGTGCCAGTGAAAATAGCAGCTAAAGATGTTAAGGAGAATCTGAGTGTAATACATTAAGTAGTGACCATGCTTAATGAGCAATAAGATAAATCATAAGAGACACCATGTTCTGCTTGAAAGGCTCCTATAAACACAAGGACAACATCAAGACATATCATGGCTTCATCTATCTGAATAACCAACAATGTCAGGAAACACTTCTAGCCATTTGAACCTCACAATCTGCATTTTTCAAGTGTTAGAGAAATTCTGGCATGGTTTGGACTTAGTCCAAGTAGCATTCTTCTAAACAACTCTTGGGCACAGGATGGGAGCTCACAGGGTCCAGGGACCATTCCAATTTGGCAGTTTGGATGTGGCTCCCTGGTTTGGAGGTTAATAAACCTTAATATATGGAAACTGGCTATTTGACACCAGCTAAGATATATACCAGAGTGAGGTCATGGCATATATAAGATCACTAGCTATATAGTGAGTGCTTGGAATGTTTCCTAGAGCTAGATTTGTAGGAGAATCATGGCAGACAGGGTGGGAAAGGCACTGAAGGCATCATCATCTTAGGTCCATCTCCTGGGAGAGGAACTCTTTCCATTATATAGATTTTATACTGCAGCAGCTGATGTGTTCTGGTGAAAATGTACCATGGAGCTGGACAAACATGTGGTAGAGACTTGTTATCAAAGGATAGAGTGAGAAGCCCAAAGTCAAGGCCTCCATTACGGCCAAGGCCTTTATTCAATACTTCCAAAGCAAATGCAAATTGACCAGACATAAGCTTGTAATAGTGGCATAGAGACAAAAGAGAAGCACTAGGCACTGTCTAGGGCACTGTCAAAGCATGAGTGATGTCAAAGGGCATATAGTAACTGTGTGGAATATGGAGGAACTCCTCCCCTTGGACATCATATCCAGTTGGACTGAAGCAAAGTCAAGGGCACTGTAAGCCAGGTTTTCAGAGAAGCTTGGCATCCAGCTAGGCTTCAAAATAAACAGTTGATTCTCTCACAGATTCTTACCCCATTCAAATTTTAACCCTAAACAGGAGCTGCTTGATACTGACCAAGCACATCTGAGGGCAAGTCCTAAGCTGAAGAAGTCAAGCACCTGAAAGCACTGTGATGTGTTTCTCAGATCTAATATTTACAAGTTGTACCTAGAAGAGTTTTATATATATTAGCACTGAAAGATGTTTTAGTGCTATTTAGATGAAAGTTATCAGTAGGAATGACCTGTGATGTCAACACATGTGAGTCTGATACCGTTATTCCTTTTACAGTGACTGATGGCAATTAATTGCCTGTTGCTTAAGAATCAAAGAGGCTTTGTGCAAGATAAAATCCACTATGGCCTGGACTTGCTGCCTGGGAAGTACCGAAGCTGGTGTAACAAAGTAAGACCTTTACATATGAGACGTTATGCTCATAATGGATAAAACAGTATGTGCCAGCCACTCACTTCTGACTTCCAAAGCAAGATATCTCATGGCAACAGAGAAAATTGCAGAAACAAAGTCCTTGTCAGCTCTATCAGCGTAACATCACAAGCTTACTAGCTGGCATAATAATGACTGGTTTTCCTGCCTACCATGGCACACATGGGACAGTTTGCCCTAAATAAGAGGAGTAAGAGTATTCAGTCTCTGCCAGGCTTGGCATCCTAACAAATACACAATTAAGAACAGAAAGCTGTAAAGAGTTAGTTTAAAATTAGCCATGTTTCTTGGGGTAACTTCCTTCTATGCTTCTATAGGCTGAGCATTGATGAGGGTTGCCTCATGTGTTGGATCCAAGCTGTATTATAAAGCTCTTAAGGATGGATTATGTGACACTCATTGCTTGGGATTAAATCAATGGCTGGAAGCCATCTTTGGTATCCTAACATTGAGCACTAAAGGTCCAAGTCTGGATGTAGCAAATTGTGCCCATTTCTGACTAGAAGGAGGTGAAAACTAAGGTTCAGCAATCAATAAAAGTTATTAAGAATGTGAAATCCTGGTAGATAAACTGTGAGCTAAAATGAATTCCAACATAGCTCTCTTGACAAGTATCATTCAAATAGATTTCCTCCAGCAAGTGGCTGCCAAGTGGAGCTTGGTTGGTTTCTTTGCCGCTCCACATGCATAATGCAAGACCGAATGGGACAAACCCAACATTTTCTAGTGAGACAAATATTTCTTTCAGAATTAAACACTAAATAGCTCCTACCACAAACCTGTTGACGATCCAGTGTACTTCCAGGTTATTAGCTTTCTTTATGCCACCTGGACACTGTCCAGCAAGTGGTTGCAGAAAACACTTCATTGAGAAATACCGGAGACACAAATGGCTGCTCTAAACTAAGTGGATGAAGAAAACCATTACAACGTCTTGTTATTTTAAAGGCTTTAGAAAACTTCAGTTTCTGCAGCTCTGGCAAATTTCAAAGAGCACACAGTCCAGAGCAACCCAAGTATGCTCAAGTATTACTTGCAAGATGTGACTAAAGTTAACACCTTCAACTAAGGTTGGTTAAGGCCAGCTAGCTCTATTGTTGACAGCCAGCCAAAGGGTTGCTGTTCTGGCAGTCACTTCAGACTGATAGCAAAGGACCTTAACCCAGAAAATGGCCACAGTCCTTCCCCACTGTTCCCTGCTCTTGCAACAGGCAATTCATGCTACAAAATCCAACATGCACTAGCACAAGGCAAACTTAGTCCAAAATGGTCAGAGGATACATGCTATCATAAAAAGGAAGATGCCATTTCAGGCTCTCCATGACAGCTTTCTTGTTCAATGTAGACACATTTAATTAAACTGGAAACCAAAAGAGAGGCCTGACTTTGTAGGTAGGATAACAGCAAAGATTTCAAAGCAAAGGCATTATGTTCTCCATTGTGCAAGATACAAGGGGAGGAAAAAAAACATTCTTTCACTCTATCAAACATAATAAAAGGCTGAGTTAAGAAGCACAAAAAAAATGTCTGGTTAATTTAAGGTGAAATCAGAAAAGAAAAAATACAAGGGCTCTCTCTCAGAGAGTCATCACTCTTGCTGATTTTAGATGGTACACTGGATACTTGGCATCTCTTGAAATTGAGATCCAAAAATTGAATGGGGCCATATTGTTCTTTCTCACCACATTAGAAATCCCATGCTGAATCTCAAATAATCTGCAGTTACAGTGCAGTTGGCTCAAGAAGTTACAGGGAACAGTGCTATGGATGCACCATGTTACGTACATTCTCACAGGCACAAGTATTCGGTAACAAATGCAAATTCATTTAGAGATTACATGTTTATCCACAAGCCTTGCTGCCTTTTTCTCTTTAATCTGTGTGCCAGAAAGACAGGAACATTAATAATGAGGACTCTAACCATTTCCATCACTGGGGTACCTCATGGGAGAGTCAGGGCTAAGGTAAGATCACATCAGAACCTTTTAGTACTCTGTCTGGAGGTTGGGTCATGTCGGTATAGGCACAGGGGACACAGATCTGTGAATATGTGGAACTGACAAAGTGTATGTTCATCCACGATTCCCTTTCTCCACTCAATCTAGCTGGTAGGTCCAGTCAGACACAGCAGTATGTGTTTCCAGACTTGATGATCTTTAGGGTCTTTTCCAACCTAAACGATTGATTCTATGATTTTAACCTGCCTATAGGTGTAGATGCCACATCAGTGAATGTGAAAATTGGGAAGAGAAGAAATATGAATAACCAACCCAAACCCCAAACACAACCCTTTGCTCAAAAGTGAAGACGGTTTCTTGGGGAATTTGCACTTTTCATAAACCTGAAGAGCTCCACCTTCCTTGTGCTAGATTTTTAAGAAGTGTAGACAAACCTGTTTCATATGGAAGGAGTTACCTCAACTGGTAGCAATAGGGGATAAAAAAACCCTATACACCAGTGCTTCGTTCTTTCCAGTATCCAGCTCCTAAACAATACCACAACCTGACTTTTCCATTTCTCTTTTTCCTGAATTGTGGAATGATCAGATGGTGCTTCAATTGTATTTTGGTCAATTTCCTATAATAATACTGTTGCTTTGAGTAGAATATAAAGAAAAGCAGAAGGCATAAGAAGAAAAACATAAAATAAAGAGAAGGGAAGAGGTAAAGAGATTCTGACAAGAGATATGATTGATGTTCTGTGTGCTTTATCTTTCACAGCTTATGTAATATATATATGAGAAATAGTTAGTTTGATAGTTAAAAAAACTAAATGCCTGTCGAGGATAAAATACATCAGGGACACAGAACAATTCCTCATCTGGTTTGGCTATCATTCACTTTCCAGCCTACTGGCTGTCTCCCAGGAGAATTCATAATAGATCAGAGGCAATGATCCTCTCTTCTCAGGCCCCCATAATTTTTTCCCTCCTCCCCCATTTAGGCCCCCATTGTTTCTTTCTGTCTCCCCCACTTCCTAATCCCTTCCTGCCACTCCAGCATTCCCCATCCCATCCTGCCAGCTCCCTGCCTGGGGCTGTGTAAAAAGGAGGGTGTAAAAAGCGAACCTCTGGAGAAAGCATGCAGCTTAGCTGCCATAAACAGGGGTGCAGGAGGAGAGTCTTGTCCATGTGAGAAACCCAAGGCACTGTGCTGTCCTCATGCACTGCTTCAGCCCCTTATTCTATCAGGAGCGGCAGGAGAAATGTGGAAGGCAGAAACAGAGGCTCTCTTGAGACTCAAAAAGAAAAGTCAGGATTCAAAGCAAAGATGAGGCCAGTATCCTGTTAGGGTGGTGAGATGCCGGAATGGGTTGGCCAGGGAAGTTGGGAATGCTCCATCCCTGGCAGTGTTCAAGGCCAGGTTGGCTAAAGCCATGAAGTGGTATGGCTTAGTGTGAGGTGTCCCTGCTTGTGGGAGGGGGGTTGGAACTGGATGATCTTAAGGTCCTTTCCAACCCTAACTATTCTATGATTCTATGGCTGTTGACTATCTGGAAGATTCCTCTGCCATCCTTAGTCTTGCATTTTCCTCCAAGCTAGGACAGCAATCTCCTTCCATCCTTTCCTTCACCTCTCACTTTTGATGATTTTATTCTGGTTGTAAGGCATGTTTTTATGATCCTTGTTAATTCATGCCCAACCAACACTACTCCCTTTAGCTAACCAGATTGCTAACTTTAAGGGTGGAGGTTTTTACTGCCAGATACCTGCTCCCTCTTCTGTGTTTCCAGTGGAGTGCTGGTGACATCCAGTGTCTACTTTGGCTTATCACTGACACGTGTGTCCTACGCTGATGCCCCCAGGGGATGCTATAGATCTGAAGACTTGTTTTCCCCCTCAGCTAGTCTGCATTTGAATGAGGAATCATGCACCATGTCGGAGGTGTTTATGACATCTGTAATTCACACATGAAGAAAAAGGAACCTTTGAGGCCAGAGCTCCTCGGAAAAGCTGCCTTTAAAAGGAGAAGCAACTGTGTACAAAGAGAAATGAGAACTGAGAAACAAATCACAGCTTCCATCGAAGATAATGAGAGTCTTGGATAGTAGCACACCATGCAACTTACTGAAGCCAGAGTGGTCCTGTCTCTCTGTTCCCCAGAGAGAGGCTTAGCAGTTTGTAATACTCTCAGGGTCACGGCTTCCTTTCCCCCTCTGAAAGCAACACTGACCCTGCATAAAAAAAGCTGGGAAAAGGTGCAGAAGAGATGCCAGGGGCCAGAGGCCCAGGTAGCTCTGTGCTCGATGCTTTGTTGCTGCCTGGGGTGCACAGAGAGAAACTCTATTTTCACAAGCTAGCAGGGAAGGAGGCAGTTCCCCATAGACCAGATGCTGAGCTCCCAACTGGAACTCACACTGGCAAGAAGGGCTCTGCTGAAGCACTGATGGTGGAAGGTCTGATACAGGCCTGTCCCAAGTACTCCAGAGGCACAGCACAGGATAAAGACAATGCTTATCTTCATTCCCATTTTCCATCCCATTTCGTTAACTGGGGCCAGTGCAGGCCGTGCTTGTAAGATTTCCTTCCATGGAGATTCTTGAAGCTATAGAGTTGCTCCCTGAGAGAGTAAATAGAAGCCTTGGTTGCTTGGGTCATTAAATGTAGGACAAAGCACAGGGCAGCAATCTGTTACTGGTGGGCCAGGAGAGACAGCAAATGGACCTTTCCATCCCTAAATGCTGTAATTTTCTTCACTCATTTTCTTTGAGCTCCAGCCCTGGATGTAGTTGCTGTTCACATAGTTGTATGCCCAGTGCTGGGAACAGAATATACTGTTGCGCTCATTCCCAGCATCCTCTCTCCCATTTCACACATCCTATTAGAAAGTAGTCCTTCCTCAGCAGGTCCCAGTTTGGTGTGGGTGCAAGAGAAGCCTCTGAAAGTCAGCTTTATACTTCAGCAATCTACAGGTATTTGAACTGGTGGGACTGGGCTTTAAAGAAACTGAACTTCTGCTGCACATTAATGAGCTTGGGGTGGACTGTGGCTCTGCTTGCTTTGAAGAAAATCTGAGATGAAGGAATGTATTTTGATCCCTGAAGGGGTCATGGGGCCCTGGCCTGAGCTGCCAAAACCACTTGCTGCAGGACCTATTCTGTAACTTCACCTCCCACATGGTCCTGTGCTTCCTAACCCTTTCTGGTGCAAGAAGTGCAGAGGAGTAGTATGTCAGCTAGACCAACGCCAGAAGCAGCTGAATCCCAGCAGGACAGTTTCTCCATCATCTAGCTCTGTTGATCTTAGTTTATGCTGTTTGTTTTCTTTAATTGAATATTATATAAATTAACATAATTTCTGCATAGTGTTTATCTTCCTCTCTGTGAGCCTTTATGGCCAAGATAGCCTGGAGTATGCTAATTAAAACACTGAGCCATGACTGTGTCCCTAGCTAAGAGGTAAGAACACCACATAATGTATGTGATACTGATACAGATCTGGGATCTGGCAAAGCAGAGCACCAGAGGATCTGTCTGTGCCCATCAGTCTTACTTAGGTAGCCTTTTCTATTCATTGCCATTGAGGTCTGTCTCTTCTCTGCCTTAAGAGGATGCTAAGATTAGGAGCCTCTGGGTGAACATCATCCTTCCAGATGCCAGTGCTGCCAATGAGCAGCCAGGTATTTCTATAGACATTAGTGGAAAGCTCCCAGAATGCAGAGGCAAAGCTGTGTGACATTACTGCCTGGAAGGACTTTTCCTCTACACTTTATTGGTGAGCACTGCCTTGAGAGGCAGTGGAAGTTGTCTCCCTGCCTCTTAAGATGGGTAGCTGTAAATGGAATGTGCATGCTTTTCTTGTTAACCAGAGACAGGGCTAAACTGTAGGTTTTCTAACCTTAGGTGCATTGAGGAACCAGGGAGAGATCTGCCACCACAGGGGCTGGAGGTGTAGGAGTTAAGTCTCTCATGTTCAGCTCTGAGGCAGTCTTAAGGGGACTTTTCAGCAGGCTGCCTCTTTCCTTTACAGGGCTTTTTTTCACTATTGTTCTTTCAAGATAAAGGACTTGGCTCTGTAAAGGAGTAAGCCAAGCACTGTTTTATTGCTACCAGCTGAATAGTAAAAAGCCAAGCGTAACCCATTTGCTGTTGTGCAGTGGTTAAAACCCAGCTCAGTACTTTTCATTCCAAGACATTTTGCCTCATCATTTTTCCTACATTGAAGTAAGCAGTGAAAATATCTTGCAAACGACTTACACCCAAACACAAAAGCCCCCATGTAAATATGCTGCTCAATTACAGAGGTGAAATGATTGCACAACAGTAGCTATAGGGATCTTTGTTTGATTTAAATGAGGTAATCACTTTCTGCATCTGTAAAGGCACTCAGGCCTCAGACTGAAAGCTGATTACCTGCAGAAACAAATTCAGATCATAGCCAGGCTGCTGCTAATGCCTTAGATCTTAACTGAGCAAGAGCCTCCTTTGAGCATGATCTTTTTAAATGTTTATGGTTGCAGCAAGTATCTTGCTCCTTAATTGCATAACCAGCCACAGGGTCAAGAGTAGGTAGGTATCAGTACTTGCTTGAGGAATTATTTCTCTTCCCTCCTATCTGTGGTGGTTTTTACCTCTGTAACCCACGTTCCTGTGCTAAACCTTGTCATTGTGGCTGCAAACACCTTCCTCCGTAGGACAGCAAGGCATGTTCTATATTTGCACATGCACTGAGAGGATGGATGAACGGAGGGGACTGGAGGCAGAAGCTATGCAGGGAAGCAAGGAGACCTTGCTTGGACAGATAACATTGGCTTCATCCTTATAGCCTAAGAATGAGAGGCCAGCCAGAGCTGTGATGGATGTATTGTTCCCAGTGAATTAGGACAGTGGGAGCTGCTCTCTTTAAATTCATTCCTTCTTCTCCATACATCCTTAAGGTCTCTTCTGAAGACCCTTAACACAGATTGATGGGTACAAATCCTTTTGGTCACATTACCTTCTCTTCTTATTTGTTTAATTCTCAGTACAAGTCAGGTTCCCCATTCTATTTTCCATTTACAAGGAGTCACTATAAGTGAATCTCTTTGTAAGATCAGCAAATCCAGTCCACTTTCCTGCTTGTCCTTTCCCTCAACCACTTCTTTACTGTGGTTTTGGCTGAGCTTTTATTACTTCTGACAGCTAGGGTTCTGGTCTCTGAAGAATGGATTCCCCAACCCCTGTAAGCTCTCTGCCAATATCTGAGCTAGCTACTTGCAGGTTTAACAGCCTCCTGTTCCAAACAGAGGTTTACAGTATCCCCAGCCCAACATGCATTCCTGCCAGAGCTTGCCTCCTCAGTATTAGAAGCAACATAACACTCATTGTTTCATTCTGACCCCACTCTCTGCCCTTAAAACCCAACAAAGCACTAACCTTCTAAGGTGCCACTGGTGCTACCACCCATGGGTGATGCTAATGGTAGGAAAATAAGATCAGCAGGCTGTTTTCTGTCTCTTTTTCCACGTGAGTGCCTTGACATGCATCTGTTGTTCTATAATTAATTTAAACCAAAAAGGAGGAGCTGGAAGTATGGTTTTGAACAAGGAAACAAGACTTGGGATCCTCAAAGTCTGAACCCAGCAAGATGCATTTCTGATTGTCATTCTTCTTGCAGGGACTGTGAGCCACCTTTGATAGTCAGGGTATCTCCATGGGGTGTAAGGAGATGACAGCTGTTGAATCTTTCAACCTCTATTCCATCCTAGGGATTTTTTTCTGTAGCAAGTAAGGGTTAAAGCCACTGGTGAAGTCCCAAGTTCTTCAGTGTTGACCACTTCCTTATGCAGACAGGGAAAGTTTTGGCAATCTTGCTGTGGTGTTGTCATTAACATACATTCACTTCAAATTAATTAAAAGTAAAGATGAGATTCCCAAACTCATTTAACTTCCTAAGCTTTGTTCTCCAGGGATTGATAGTAAAAGAAACAGCTGGGCACCCAACATGTCCTTTAGAAGGGGGTGAAATGCAGTTAATCCTGGTTATATCAAAGGGAACGGAAATGAAAAGTAAATTCCCATTTGAAAGAGGGGTGGTTTTCCCCTGTCCATTTTCCTCACTCTGTTTTTCCACGCAAGAACTATCTTATCGAGGAAGATGGGGAGATTGTTGTAGCCTTGATTGTTTAAGTATTAGTCTGTACTTAAAGATTCGTTTGTGTGCATGAAAGACAGAGACAAGTGCAATAGAAATCTTACAAATATACTTTCTATCCACTGACTAGAGCTGTTTCAGAGTGTGCAGTGACGTTAGTCAAAGCCAGAAATGTTACATGCTTTGACAGGACTAGTCTATTATGGGTTTCAGAAGTACTAACCTCCATCAGACCCACATATTAGGTGGGGTGTGAGGGACCTGAGTTTGCCTACTGTTTGTTACTGTTCGTAACCTGGAAAAGTTGCCTTCCTGAGCTAAAAGTTTTTGCAGAAGTGGTATCTTTGTTGCATAAGGGAGAATGTTTCATCTGTAAAGAGAGGAGGCAGAGGTCAAGCTGAGAGGTTGGGCTCCCAAGGTGATGGCTCTGAAGAAAGAAGTGTAGGCAAATAAAATGTGTGAGTTGAGAGCTATGTAAATCTAGAGTAAAACTCTGCTCTTTCCCTCTCCAAATAACCCTCCATGTAGCTACTTATTATTTTGAAGCAATTTTGCTCTCTGATGATTCAGTGAGGGAAGCTGCTGAAACAAAACAGAAGTGAATTGCAGAATAGTTAATATTGCAGAGCATCATAGGAGGCACACACCATCTTTAGTTTTTGGGTTTCAGTCCTTGCTCAAGGTAGTAAACCCTCATCCAGACAGGAAAGAGTATCTGTGAACCAGCTCATACTGTGTCACTGAATAGGAAGGATGTATTAAACTACTTGCAAACAAGCTCCAGCCTAAGAAGGCCAAAAAAAAAAAAAAAAAAAAAATAATCAAAAGGATGGTGAAAAAATTTAAATAATGAATAAAAATGAGGGAG
>JBAFWW010064164.1:10377-21762 GCA_036873685.1 Agapornis canus | reverse complement strand
CCTCATCCCTTTCACCAAAAAGGAAAGTTTAAAAAAAAGAATTACAAACAAGCCCCAACCCAAGAAGGAAAAAAAAAAAAAAAAAAAAAAGTCATCAACAGGCTGGTGAAGACATTTGAATAATGAATAAATAGGAGAGAGATTATAATTTATTTCAAGGAGGAACAGGCAAATTTTTTCACTGCGCTTTTGTTCATCTTCCATTAACTGGCATTTTCCACTAGGATGTGAGGCTGGAGAACCAAAGAGCATGGAACTGCAATTTGGGATGTCCTGATGGCAGTGCTTTAGTCCTCCAGAGCAAGAGGGGATTGTTCTGGCAGCATTGATCTGGTGCTGAAGGATGTGATGGAGCTGCACTGAATCGCTGTGTAAGGAAGTTTTCATAGCACCTGCCCACGGTCTGCTTGGCTACAACCCACAGAAATCTCAGGCTTTCACACATAGGTTTTGCAGGTCTGCAGTTCTTCTTAGTAGATGTGAATGATGGAGGGGAGGGAACAAGCATTTCCTTAGGGAGCAGTGAGTTAATTAATGGCTCCAAAGCACATTATTATAGCAAAGCGCTAATGTATTAAAAATCACTTCCAACCAGTGATTGAAGGTCATATCTGTGTGCCATGGACCTTGCATACATGTCCACAGTTTTCATCATCTTCAGCAAAGGTGGTACATCCTTAGCTGAAACTGGAATTCAGACCTTTAAAATGAGTGGGCATAGACACCACACTCCTGAAGCATTTGAAATAAACTCTGCAGCTACTGCATGTCTGAGCTATGCATCTAAATTGGTTCTGGTGAGGCCTCTAGGGCTTTGGAGAAGCCTTTCCAAATGGTTATGAGTCATATACCACTTAATCATTTAGTTACTGATGTGGATTGTTTGTGAGTTCTCCTCCCCTTTCTGTAAATTGAGTTGGCTTTTTTGGGAAAGGCAAGTGTTGGCTTTGCTGTGAGATGTAACTGCTCTGCAGCTGCTTGTTAAAACCAAGCTCTTGTATCTATATCTCTGAGAACCACCAGTAAGCATTGCTTCCTGTGATGGAAGTGCCTTCCATTTAAGACAAGATGTCATGAGGTAGGGGAACTGTGAGGGGAAAAGAAAGGGATAAGTAGAGAGGAAGCATGTTCTAATTTTTGCTGGTAAATGGATTTATGCATCTGCTTGAATGAGAGCATAGATTTGCTGATAGGACTCACTATTTCACTAGTTGAACTGCACCATCCTCCTGCTCAGCTGTTGTGTGGTGCTAAGGGAGTCATGGAGGTTTACAGGCATTACATTTTCTTTCAATATTTGTGTTTCATCCTGACCCATTTATGATATTTTCCTTGGAAATAAAGTTATTTCCACTGTGTAGGCTTTTGTTTTTTGCTTTCTTTGTTTAACAAACATTAATTTTATACTGTCTCAGAATTCTGCAGGGAATGGCAGTCCACCTAAAACTTGAGGTGGCTGGAAAGTTACATTAATGAGACATTGCCTGCCTTTTTCTTATGCAACTAGAACTTCCAGACAATTTCTAGAGACCAAATACATCATGGTGCCTGATTCTATTTAATCCAAATAGAATTAGACTCATTTTGCAAAGTTAAAGGGAGTTTGGAAGAATTTCTAAACTATAAGAAGGAATAGATCAAACTAGAACCTAGATTTCTGGATGGAGTAAGGTGAATATGTTGGAGAAGGGGAGAGCAAAGAAGGATGGCCAAAAGGGAGTGCAACCAGCTCACAAATCGGCAGGTAGTTTCCTTCCAGGGGCTTCTCCAGAAGGCAGGACTTGGGGGGAATAAGAAATACAGTAGCCACACTGCAATTAGAAGGAATCCTGTGATCCTGCTGGAGGCTCTAATGGATGATGCACATCATGCGTCTCAGTTTTCATCTCTGGTGACTAAGGTTTGCCATACTGAGGTTTTCATCTCTTGGGATGAAGCAGTCTGCGCTTTCAGACCTTCAGGACCTTCTGTACCTTTTATCTTTGATTTGATTCCATCTCATCTTTCTAGCAGCCTTTGATTTCCCAAGTGAATTAAAGTTCCAAATGTCATATATCAGAGGATTGGCATAAAAGGGGGTTTAAAAAGACTTATTTTGGAGCAGTAGGAACCACATGCATCCAGCATTGAACATGTTGCAGCTTCATTTAATTGCTGAAATCAGAGATGTTGGGAATGGATTTAATCTGAAAGTTTGATCTCCTAAACTAAAAGGCATAGAACACCATTTGCTCATCCCCTGGAGATGCTGCCAGAAGTCTGTCTCTGATTAGCAATGTTAATGGAGTATTAACATAAGCCACGCCAGCAAGGGAAACTGTAGAACACATTATCATCAGGAGAGCCAGCTGTGTAAAGGCAAGTAAAGATGATGATAAATGTAGTTTGTGGCTCTGGGAGCTGGCTGCGGAACTGCTCCATCCCCTAATCCAGAAGGAGCAAAGCAAGGATGGACACGTCAGCCTGCTGTTCTCTGTATCATTGTATCGAAGAGACATTGAGTGGAGAAAGAGCAGAAGAGATGTTACCTTCATATCAGCAGGGACATGAAGAGGGCTTTCCTCCTCAGTCAAGACTTCTGTTGCCACAATCTGAATACTTTTGGCTAAACTCCATTTTTCAGCTGTTTGGGATCTTGGCTTTTGCAACCTCTGTGGAAGGTTGATCCAGGGTCGAAATATCATGATGGCTCTGATTCCAACTTCAAACATCTCCAGAGATACGTTGTAGTAGTTGTTCTTGCTTTGTGGGTTTTTACCCCTTGACTCCTTGGTCTGGGAGTAAGCTGTAGAACTATTGTAAAGCTGCTCATTTCCTTTATTGACTTGGATCCTTCATACTTAAATATTGCTTAAATATATTAAAAATTGCAAGTGCTACACATCGTCACACACTTGTCCCACCACATCTCTCATGATGTCAACAGTACAAGCTGGAGAAGCTTGTTTCTCCAAGTTTGTGTTTCAAGTCATATCCTTCAAGTTGTCAAACTTGATACATTGGCTCTGTCATCTATAAATTGTGGTGTTTTCTGCTTTGCCATGAGAAGAGAGCAGGGAGCTCTAGATCAGTAACACTCAGAGCTCTGGAGTAGAATACTTGTGCTTTAATGTGACAGGACCAACAAGCGTTTTGCAAGACAGTGCTAAATCCTACTGACATGAGCTTGTTTGCATAGTTTCCTGATGTAGTTACGCATTTCACCCATTGACCTTTTTGACATTTCCCTGGTTTCTCTCCTGTAAGAGCACTTGAGCAGTAAAGTGCCATACTCTGCTAAACAAACTTGGGATCTCATCAAGCTGACTTATTTGGTATGTATTTACACTTGTAGACTTTAGTACTCTCCTGGCAATTGAGCTTCCTTCCTGCCTACATAAATATGATATCATTATTAGCTTTGTTTAGTTGTTGTTCTGCATCTGTGTGCTTTCCTTTCCAAAGCTGCCAAAGAGAATTGCAGGTGTTGATCTCAATTTGTGCCCAAAGCATCCTGAACTCTACTCCACCTGCCAACTCTAATAATGAGCAGCACTCCTGACCTTCCACCTAAAACAAACCATAAAAATCTCACCCCAATAGGGTTTTTTTACATTAAGGAGACTTTAGCTTCTGTTAGTACTCAGGCCTGTGGTTTTGTTTGTTTATACATAGAAAAAAGTATTCAGTTTCTCTCAAAGGTACTTTTCTGCCTTTTCCCCTCTTGTACTCAGACCTGTGATGTTTACTCAATACACAATTTAAGCCAGCAAAATTGCCTTTGCACATAGGGTCCTAAACTACATGGGATTCATCTTGTTTAAGTTCTTGTGAAGAGCAGGGAAAGGTGCTTGGAGCATGATCTGGACAGGAAACAAAGATCTTATTCCCACTATAAGTGCTGTCTGAGTAGGTCAGATGAAAGATCTCATACAATTGTTCTTAACGTTATATTAGCCCTCCCAGGGGCAATCTCAGCTCCCATTGGTAGTAGTGGCCATGTTGATCCAGCTTTGTGGGTACATGTGATGACTTCCAAGATGCCTCCTAAGACAAAAGGCTGAGTTCCACTTAGGGGAAAATGAAGAGCCAGTTGTTGGATCTCCACTTTCTTTTGCACTCCAGGCATGGTTTGGCTGTTCCAAATCCAGGCACTGCCAAGGTCTGAGAGCAGCTGGCTTTGATGCTTTGACAAAGAGGCAGATGATCTGTAAGCACACAACTTTCCACAGTTCTGGGTTAAAGCAGCTTCTGTGACTTAAAAAAGGCAGGAGGCAGTTTCTGGATGTTGCCTGCCATAAGGCTCCCCTAAGCCCCTACACAGAATCATAGAATAGTTAGGCTTGGAAAGGACCACCCCCCTGCCATGGGCAAGGACACCTCACACTAAACCATGCCATCCAAGGCTCTGTCCATCCTCACTTCTTCATTCATTAAACCTTTTCTGGTTGGAAAAAGTTCTGTTTGTAGGTACTGGACTGAAGAGGTACGAAGATGTGCTAATGCCCATGGTCTGTACGTGCATTATCTTCTGTGCAATCTATGTACCTGTAGCTCTTCCCAGGGAATCTCAAAGGAGAGCTATAGGGAAGGTATCATTCACTGCATGCTCAGCTGACTGGCACTCTGAATGGCTATTCTAGACTTTTTTGCAAGCTTTTGTAATTTTCCTGCCAAGGAAAGATTTTCGTGCACATTCCTTGGAATTATTTTTTACTTCGAGTCCCAGAACTATGGTTGAATCAAAGCATTTCTGCTAGAAAAACCTACAAATCTCACTTTACCAGGTTGGGACCTGGCTCTGTAGTGGATGGGAAGCTGCTGGAACAAAGGTGGATTAGTTTTTCACCTCACAGGGGGCTGATAGGAGAGGTTTCATGAGAGGAAGGAGAGCTGAGGAAAGAAAGTGAAACCAAGCAGTCAATTTGCTAGCTGCAATCTTTGATCTGTGGCTGTCTGCAAACAGAATCACAGCTCTGTGATTAGATGTACATGCTCATTATGTGTTGTACTCTCCAAGCAGGCATTGTACATATAGCACAATATATTCCACTTCCTTCTGCCCAAATATCTTTTTTTCATCTATATTGCATTAAGACCTTGAGGCCTACCTTCGGGGAGAGAAAAAATACAATTTTCTTATTGTACAATGCTTTTCATTCCCAGCTGCTGTATTAAATTTATTCTTATTTGAAGTAGTGTCTGTGGGTATAAATCATTTAAGTTTATATGTTTTTTGTTGCTGTGGCAACTGTTTGACTAATTGAATTCCAAAGTGTCTCTCTCTATTTCAAAGCAATGATAAAGGGCATATGTATTCTTAGTAGCAGGAGTCTGAAATGAGGCGTGGGAAGGGGGGGACACACAGGCAGCCCTGTCAAAATGACATGTCCTCCATCTCCCATGTAGTGACACCTTTAACAATTGGTAGGGAGGAGGGCAAGGGCTGTGGAAGAGCCACAAGCTCTGTGTAAGTACCATACTCAGAAAGGTTATCCATGCCCTCAGCAGGAGGGAGGAGGCATGGGGAGCCCGTGACTGAGGCACAGGGAAGGTCGTATTTTACCTCAGTGGCTGTTTTCCCTGTCATTCATCAGTTCTCAGTGGACCTGAAGTGCTGGAGTACTTCATGGTTATAAACAAGCCTAAGTTATAATAAGCCTCAAGTTATAACAAGCCCTATCTTCTTTCCATGGGGATTTTGTATGAGCTCCTGGGGCTTGTCTACTAGCTGGGATCATGAGTGTGTTCCTAAGGGATTTCTTTCCCTGTCAGTTTTCAGTAGGAAAAGGCTACTCGGAGCTATGGCAGAGGGAATACTGGGATGTCCTAGATCTCCCCTGGGGGTCTTGCAGGGACAATTTCTACCTTGCCCTGAAACAGTGTTTTCCAGCTGCAAAGTAGAGGTAGATATTCTCCTAGGCTGAGCCAGGAGAACAGAAACATTGAAACTTAACTCTTTGCAAGGGAATTTGTCCCAAGAGGATGGAAGAAACCATTCTTTTGCAGACAGATTTCCAGGCAGGAACCAGCCTGCCTGTGCTGTTCCCACCTTGTCCAGGCCACTTTTTTTAGCCTAGAGAGAGCTCCATTTTTTTGGTGTTAATTATGTAGGTGTTTATTACAGCCACAAAATGTTAATAGACAGACTAATGGAAATCATGCTGGCTAATGAGAAGCTCCTGAATACCTGCTGCTTTTCTCTGGGAATAACAGGAGCCACAATTTAACAGGAAATCATTTCCCCTGCTCCCACCCTGTGCTTTTACCTTGTGATTACATTGTGCTGTTAACCTTTCGTCTGGCTCCCTCTGCAACCTGAGGGAAGACCAGGACCTCTCCTTTCCCTCTACCCAGAGGGGATGTGGGGGTCTGCCTGCCTTCCCTGCTTTCTAAAGGGTAATCTGTGAAGGGGTTTATGGAGCTTGAAAAGGTTACTGTGTGCACTTGAGCCAATTCATGGTGGCTGTGGCAGGAATGAAGGACAGGGAGCACTGAGCAGATCCGGTCCTTCTTTCACCCACCTTTCTGCAAGGGATGCTGCCCATTCTAGGGCATGTGCCTGTAATCTGGCAGACAAGTTGTAGGCAACACCGACGCTGTCTATTTTGGTGTGGTTTTACGTTTTTATTTTCAGCCCATTAGATGCTCCACCAGCTGCTGCATGCTCCTGAAATCACCTCATCTCCAGTAGGCAAAGATGAATTGCAACAGGTAGTAGGAGGGGGCAGAATGAGGCAACTCCTGGAGAATTTGGTCATATCTTGAGGTTTCTTTTTTCTTGGATGTATTTTTAAGGAATTTCTAAATGTCTCTATCACACAAATGCCTTAAATCAGTAACAAAGGGAACCCTGTCCAACAGGCTGCTTGGTTAATGTGGCTAAAATGCAAATCATCACTTCTGATATATTATTCAGCTGTAAAGAAAGGAAAAGGATCTGTATTTGATGAGAAATGAGGATGTGTCCTAGTTTTGGTACTCAGAAAGCAGCAGGAATTTATAGCTAGTGCAGCATTTATGAAGAGCAGGCTCCTGTTAAACAAGAGCAGGACTAGGTATAAGAGTGGTGGGTTGGAATAGTAGGGTATATGCATGTACACTGGGTTGTGAGAGGCGTCTCACTGCAAGGCTGTTGGTGAGAAGGTGGGGATGTACTGGATTGGGGGTGGGATGTGTAGATTCTAGGGGAAAGGGTGGGTTTGGCTATGACCAAGGTCTGCTTGTGTGTGCACTCCCTGAGCAAAGCACACACCTCATTTTCACAGGGGAGCAAAGATCTTCTTTAACAGGAAAAAGCCCCAACAATTCAGACAAGACAAAAATATAAATAAAAGAGCCCAAACTCCAGAGGCAAAATGCACTGGAGACATTGGAAAGCTGCATAGTTGAAGTGGTGAATGAAATAAGAGACTCTGTTCACTGGGCAATATGGGAACCCCCACCTGGGACAAAGTTTCACAGTTTTTCCCCAGTGGGCAGGAATTTTATGCTTCTGTCTTTGCCTGCCAAAAATAATAGTTAAGAAGAAGGTGGTCTTAAATGCTGCAGAAAGAGCCAGACATTTCCCTTGTGGGCTGTCTTAGTGAACAGTTGTGAAAACACCAGATTTCATTGTAAAGGTGGGATTTCTCAATGGTGAGGAGCTGCAAATGAGGCATTTTGCAGGGTCCATATGGAGTTGCTGGTAGGAACTCAACACCAGGCTCTTGGAAGTGTTTCAGAAGAGGCTTTTGGGAAACAGCAGAAGAGCAGTTCAAAAGGTTGGGCCTAAGTAATACATAATGGTGTAAAAATAGCATCTGAGCACCTTCTGCTACCTGGGCACTGGTACCTGGATGCTGTCAAGTGATTTCTCTGGCATCCGTTCTCCCTGCCTTGACTTTAACGGGTTGTGCAGGTTCTTTTATGATCAATAAATATCCAGGCAGACACTGAAATTCCAATCAGAAAAATTTACAGCATTAAGGCAGATATTGTACAGCAGGATATAAATAAATAGAAATTGTCACTCAAATTCCTGGCAGCTAGAATCTGGTGTCAGTTGCAGTAAATTAAGTGTTTCTTCACAAATCACCTTTATGGTTTTGCCTAGTAAGTGTATCTGTGAAAAGGCTGTTTTTCAGCTTGTAATATCCTCTGGTCCTTGTGATTTCAACATGAAGCCAGCGTTGAGAGTCAAGAAGGAACGAGTTGTCTTGTTCCCAGCCCCAAGATATACCCAGTGGGGTTGAGTTTATATGCTGAGCTATGTAGGCAACAACAAACCAACAACACAACAGGGAAGTAAGAGACTGGATCCTTTTATGTCAAGGAGAACTTTCTGCACTGTGGGGGATGCTGCTTGTTGTAATGATATGGAGACCTACTAACAGAGGGGAAGAGCAGCATGGACTCCTGTGGTCTCTACCAGGATGAAGTGAGCTATGGTTGGTGTAAGCTGTACCTGGGGGTAGATGGAAGAACAAATCAGGTCAATAGTGAGACCCTCAGTTACTACAGTTGAGAGATTTTTACCTACAGATTATTACCTTTCATTAACAACCATAACGCTTGCTGACCTGCCCAGCAATACAGAAGCCCTAAAGCATCATCTGGAGGTTCCTGCATTGCTGGGATAGCTGGAAACTGTATTAGTTTTCAGCATAGACTTTTATCAGTTAAAGCTGAATGTTCAGCATGGAACAAAATGGAGAGGAGGACCTGCTAGTTGTAGTTTTGTACTTTATTTGAGAAGAGAGAGCTACATAAACTATGTCAGGAGGGTACAGGTCTACACACAGTTTCATCAATCAATAAATGGAGTTGTTAACATAACACTGAGGATATGATACTTTGAAGAAGACATAGACACATGACCAAGGGATATTTACAGCTATAACATACAATATATTTATATTTAAGAGAGAGAGATTCGTGTGCATCTGTGCACACAGATACCAGTGTACACGCGGTGCACGCACGTAAGTAGGTATAAAAGGCTTTAAAAAAACCCTTAAGTAATTCAAGAAATGAGTCTGCCTGTCATTTGCAGCAACTGACTATTTTGAATGTGGAAATGGTCCAGTTTCTGGTGGTCTGGAGCAGAGGTTTCAGTTTGAAATCTCTGTTCTCCAGCAGTCGTTGGCTGAACCTGAAGCAGGTTTCCGGTGTGTGGTACGCTGTGGTGGGGTGGTGACAGGATGTGTGAGGTGGATGAAAGGGAGGGCAGTGGAGTTATGGGGAAGAGGGGATGCACAGCCTCTGGGGCTGGGGCAGTAACACAGAGATGAAAAAAATGACCTTTGGTGATGCCATTAAATCATCCTTTATACTAAACATAAATTATTGACACAGTTTTAAAAAAATAATTTTCTGTTTCATTTCAAGGCTGGGGAGAGAGGAAAGGACAAAGCAGGGCGGGGAGGAAGGGAAGGCCTGGGGTGGGTAAATACCTCAGCACTTTAAAAGGTCCCTTGACCTCACTGCAAATCCTTACTTTAAAAAGTCTTCTTGTAAGTCTTATCACTGCATCAGTCATCCCCTTCCAGGGTAGCAGCATGCTCAGTGCACATGATGTGGAGAAGCAGAGACCCTACACAGGATGTGGACAGGAGAGGAAAAGCAGAGTCCCTACCTTAGCCAATACTCAGATCAGGGTTCCTCATCCTCTGAGTTGGAGCCAGTGGAGGTGGGATGGGCAGGCAGAGTTCACAACCACCTTGCTCTCACCAGGTTCTCCCTTGAGGGGTAACCTTGGTTGTTCCCAACAGGAGAAAACGGTGAGTTTTGATTTGGAGAAAGAAGGGGAGACTGCAGGATGAAAAAGGTTGAGAACCAGGAATTCAGTTGCAAAATGGCAAATAGGATTGAAAAGATGTAACAGAAACCCCAAAGTAAGCAAACATGTGGATTGATGCATGGGATAAAAAAAAGTCTGTCCCAAAAAAATCAATTCAGCAAACATCACCGGAAGATTTGTTTTCTGCTCATGCAGACTTTCAGTGATATTAACTGAGATTAAATTAAGCTGGTTTAAATAGTAGTAACAAAAATGCCATCAAAATGTCTTTCCTCTGAGATGTAGCCCCACCTTCTTCTCAGTACCAGCTCGCCTGCCAGAGTGAGCTGTGCAGCAGCACCTTCTGTGGGCCAAGCCTGCCTGCATCACTGAAAGGCAGTTCAGCTCAGATTAGGAGCAGTTTCCTGGAGGCTAAATCTACCCTTGCAATTTTCTGAAGGCTGGGTGTTTCTCCTTGTGGCCTGAGTGCCAGTATGGGACAGCACAGTGGTTTCTCTGCCTAAGCCATCATACTGCCATGCAAGTCACTGACTGACAATACTGCTTCAACACAGACCTTCCAGTCTGCTTCAGCATAGTCTTCCATAAATTGTCAAAGACAAGTGCATGATGCAACCCATAAACACAATTCTAAACACAGCCTGAAGGCCCCAAGACAGCCTTCACTCGAGAAGGTTGTGTATCCTCAGCCTTCACAGGGAGAAACCTTGCCTGACCCAGAAGAGGCAGGAGGAGCTGTAACACTCACTGAAAGCTAAATCAATATCAGTCATTTGCCTGCACAAAAATCCTTCCTTTCTATTGAAATGACTTATGTAAAATAGTACTTTGTAAAGACAAGGTGGGGGAGAGGGAGGTAATTTAGTATATTTATTTATTTATTTTTGTTCTGCTTTAAGCCTATCTATATGAAGCTCTCATGCAAGAAATTGCCTCCTAGTTTAGTTGAAAATTTAAAGGCAATTCTCCTTCACACAAGGAATTGGCTGGGCGTGGGGCTTTGAAGGGGGAGTGAGGGAAACTAAAATGATCTCACTTGCTTGTACTGAAACCAGAGCCATCAGAGAGCAAAACAAATACAGTGGCAATTGTGTTATTTATAAGGCCTTGAAGCAGAGGAGCTGGGCCTGGGAGAAGCCCAGGAAGGCTGAAGGTTTGGAGAATCCTTCAGGACTCATTCAGATGTACATACATAATTTTGTAGTGACTGCTTCCTTACATCCAGGGCTCTTCTTCCACAGTCAGGGTTCTTATTTGCCACAGTTCACATCTGACTTTCACTACCCTCATGATCACTGACCCCTCACTGGGAATGAAGTCCTTACCCATTTCCTTCTTCTCCCTGTGTCCCCATAGGCTTCCTTACTCCATTCCCTTAGCACCATTTGTTCTGTGAGATTAAATTACTTTTGCCATCCTCTGCCAGCTCATCCTTTCTGAATTTCAGATGGCTCTAAGCATCAGACATCTGGCTTTAATTTCTCATTTTCAGTATCATTACTTACAAGTTTTGAGGTCTTGTGTCTCAGGCATTTCCCAGTCCTCACTGCCTCTGAGTACTCATGCAGATGTCCCATTGTAGTAACTGCAAGTACAGCTGCATAGTATGTAGGAGATGGGATACA
>JBAFWW010064163.1:0-22323 GCA_036873685.1 Agapornis canus | reverse complement strand
CTCGTCACTGGCCTCCAGCCGGACACTGAGCCATTGACCACAACTCTTTGTGTGCTGCCATCCAGCCAGTTCTTTATCCACCAAGTGGTCCACCTATCAAACTGATGTCTCTCCAGTTTAGAGATAAGGATGTCATGCAGGAGAACTCAATTAATTAATTAATATTAATTGAAGGTGGGCACTAGAATCTTAAAATAGCTGCAATTCTGGTAATAGATTTGGTCATTTTCAAATGAAAGAAATTAAAGAAATGTAGATGATTAAAAAAAAATAATGCAGACATTCTTTTTGGTATTAGTTCAATGCCACAATGCTTCTGAGTGTGCCTCAGGAAAGAAAGCAAATCGAAACTAGACACATAAAATATATTTTTTGCAGATTAGATGTATTAAACCCTGTGCCATTGACCTATAGAAATTGTGCACATGTAAGGTATTGCTTGTTTGAAAAAGAGGATAGACACACAGAATAAATTATGCACTCATTAAATACAGAAAAAAATGTTTTCAACAGAATGTCTCGTAGAATGGGGAGATTAGACAAACTGAAGGAAAGAGCCTGTGTTAGCTTTTGCCACAGGTGTGGTTAGGAGAAACTTACTTCTCTACTTGCTATCTATAAGTTTGGTAATTCAGCCCACTATTAATAATAATAAGAAGAAAAGAAGAATAAGAATGGGAAAAAATGGCAGATTTTTGCATATTTTTTTGCAGATTTAAAATGCTAGAATGTTCCTAACATGGGCTGCATTCTCTTCTATGTAAGGACGCGGCACAAGAGTTGTGCACAGTTTAAGTCTCCATTAATAGCATCAGAAAAGGCTGATGTAGGATTTCTTAAATAAATTGACCTTGTGCTGTCCTCCACATCAGGGTGAACTTCACCCTGTAGAAATAATGGCAGCAGTAACAACAGCAATTGCAGGCAGTGCTATTGAACTGCAACCTGCCAGGACAATTTCAGCCCAGCTACTGTATAGTTCAAATCACTGAGCAAGCAGATGCTTAGCAGGTTACTACTTCATCTCAGTTACTGACAAAAAAAATCTCCTGGTCACCACCAGAGCACCCTGTCACTGTAGTAAAGATGCTTAAAACAGAAGCTATCATAAAAAATTACTCAAAAAAAAAAACCACCCCAACCCCAACCCTGGATCAAAACAGCAAGCCACAACAAACACAGCAGGGAACAGACTGTTATGGTGGGCCTCATGTAGGCTAGTGTTACAGAGTTATTCAGCATATATAGTGGCAATAGGAAGATCAAGATGGGTTGAAATACCATCTTAGATATGCTATTTGACTTATTCTTGCTCAGGATTTGTAAAAAGATTGGATGTTTAAATGTGTGACTAGCATCTACCTCTACTAGTGAAAGACCTAGGGATCTTTTCCGGTTTTGGTTTGCAGTGCAAAAGATCTGTGGTGACAAACATAAAAGAATATGGTGAAAGGCTGAAACCATAGATTGAAAAAGTAAAATAAAGAAATCTGAAGCAAAATCCATTTACTTGTTCAATGATATGCAGGCAAAATATTTTTCAAAAATGAGTCTATTTGTATGAGAAAATTTGCTCCTGCTAATCTGATATTTTATGCAGATGTTTATTATATTTCTGGAAAACTAAACACCTGTTCTAGGAAAATCTAACCAAAGACCATTTTACTTTACAGATGATTACTTAAGCCAAACATGGGCTTGAAAGTTTCTCTCAATTTATTTGGAAGAATCTAGATTGTGGAGAATTCCCAGTCTATCTGCTTTTGTTCCACAGCAAAAATAGTACTTGAGTGCCTTGCTAGTTCCATTCTTCAGTGTTGACTTAATTAATGAGATCAGCTGCCTGCAACTTATCTGACAGCTGGCTACAGACACAAAATTGAAAGTACCATACTAAGTCACAAAGTCTAAACCAGCAGAAATACATACATAGAGGAGAGAGTTTATTTCAGAGTTACTCCAAAGCTTGGGTGAGATTCTACAGGTGTTTGGGGCTTTCACAGTTTTTCCTACCAAATCATCATGTATGAAGATTGCTGTCTGCATACAATGTTATATCTTTTATTTCCCAGGAAATATGGAGACATATATGTGTACATATATATGTATGTGAATGTATATTAAAAGCACATAAAATACTGCCTGTTTGTATTCTAGTATTTCGCAGGTCAATCCTCAAGGTCTATAACTGTATGACAGTAGGAAGGTACACAAACAGGCCAGTCACTAACCATCTAAACAGGAAAATAAAGATGCTGACTTACAAAAGCATTACTTACTGGAGGAGTTAGGATACACAGAGGGTGTGAAGAGCTCTTTGTACAAGAATGACTCTTGCTTGGTAACATCAGGAATACAGTACTTAATATAGTCATTTAGCTTTGGTCTTAATTTCAGCAATTGTCTATTAATCAAGTACTAGTTTTACCTGAAAATTATTTCTAAACTACTTCTGAGGGCAGAATTTTTATTCTGAAATTACTGTTTATTTTTAGGCACTTATAGGTATTTGTAATATTTGAAATGGACTGCCTGCAAACAAATATCCTGACTTTGATGGGTTCCCATCAAAAAAAAAAACAAACAACAAAACCAAAACAACCCAATGTTTAGTTTAGATAGAAAAATGTGAAAGTGCAGCGTGCAGTTAGTGATTACTGTCATATTGATGTCTATCAGCGTGTGAAAATTGCATTGAAAATTATGAAAATTGTTACTTTGTTAAAATGATACACTTTTCATAACTGTAATGCCATTTTAAGTGACTTATTTTTAATAGAATGGATATGGAGTATTCTTATGGCAAAGAAAAATATCATAAATAAAATCAAACTTTAAAGATAAAAGAATTTTCCTTTTGCTGTAAAATATCGACATTAATATAATTTTTACATTTTTGCTAATTGAAAGTAAATATAGAATTAAGTTAAGAGCATGTTTCCAACATGTTCAAGTGTAAATTCAGCAGCAACTGACCGGAGTGTTTTCTATCTGAGTAAATGTAACAGGTCCTCTCATGACATATATTGAGCTCTGTCAAGACAGCTGAGTCATACAGTAAGCTTTTCTGGCATGAGTGTTACGTGGGAATGAGATGTTTCCCTTCCATTCCTAACTGGCATAACTGTGTTCACAGACCATTATAGCATAGGTTTGACACACAAAGCTAAAAGCATGAATAAGTCTGCAAAACTGATGTCTTTGATTTTAAGACCTTTAAGACTATGTCAGTGTTTTCAATACTGTTCTGTTTATAGACACTTCACTAGCCCTGGTTCCAGAGTGAATCTCTAAAGGATTGCAGAAATAAAAAATTATAATTAAAAATAGCAGGTATTTTCAAAATCTGTGGAGCAGCTTACAGGAATTTATGAAGCTGAGAAAAAAGTCTTACAAAAATCAGGAGGAGGAGCAGAGGATTTTAGGATCTACAAAATCCAATAGATATAGCAATACTAGACGCCCACACAATTTGCATCAGTGTAAATGAAATACTTTTCCCCTTTAATAAATGCTTTGGGGAATATGTTGTAAAAATGGCTGTTGTTACTTTTAATTTGAAAGTAGCCTTCCCCTCTTAACTACTGTATTCAGGAGTCACGTACCACATATAACAGTTGTAGCCAATGAAGTCACGGAATGCTTTAAATCAGAGTAGGCAAGAAGGATTTAAATAGGAGAATATTATGTTTATTGTGGTTTTCTTTATATCACTCTATAAGAAAAAATAAGTAGATAGAAGACGTGAAGGAAGTCTGAGAATCCACCTTATTTAATGAAAGAATGTAAATATTTTATTTAGAATTTGTACTTCTTGGATTAAATATGTTTATTCAGTAACTTAAATTACAAGAAATTCAAACCATGTTTTCATTTTCAGGACCTCTTCTGAAACAAAAAATTAAATAAAAAAAATTATATCCATCAAAGTAATTTAAAAATCAGTCATAGAATTATGACATCTTTTCACTGGGATCTGGATGCTTTCATTTGTTATGAAATATTGTAGATGTGTTGTTGCATACTCATTACATTGCAAGGAAGGTTTCTCCTAAACAGTATTCCCTGGAATATGTTTAAATCTGTATCTGCATTTTTTGGCACTGAAGTACTGCCTGATGAGTAATGTGAATATTGGTGTTTGTGGGTTTGGGAGGTTTTTGTTTGTTTGGTTTTGTTTTTCATTTGTTTCTAAAAAGCAAAGCTTAAGGATGCCAGTTATGCAATAACACCATCAGCATGCAAGGATACAGAAATACAGGATATCATTCAAGACAGATGTCAGTAATAATTTCACGTGTGCTGACACAATATACAGAAGGTACGGAAAACTTTAAGCAAAGATTCAAATAGAAATAGCAAACATACACAGAAACAGATATGAAAAAGTCTTTTGAATTACGGATTTATGCCATGGCATGATACAAATGAGACAGCAATTTCACTGCTTGTCCTTATTCTAAAGCCTGGAATAAAAATGGTAACTTGTGATCAACATGCTGTACGCCAATCAAATATTACAAGAATTTGATAGCATTTACTCCAGGACTTGCTTACTAGGTTTGGCATGGCTCAAAGTCTTTATTTGATTCAGAGAAGTTGTGCCCAATTCAATGTGCTATATATCAAATTGAAGTGAGATCTATATCTAATGAGACTAACCCTGCAACCTGGTGCTAGCCACAGTTTTTCATAGGTAAATATTCTTTCAGAACTGAAAGTTCAGATGAAGGCTTTTTCTCCCATTGAGGCACATTTAAGCTGATGATGACCTGGGACACATGCTTCAAGGTCCATTTGTTCTTTATCAGTCAGGTACAGCATCCATTAATACCCTGTTGCTGTAGAGTGGACAAAGAATTGTTAGTGATTTCTGCAGGAAACCTCATCTAGAATATGAAAGGTATATTCTGTGCGCACAGCTTAGTTAGCCTACACCAGCACAGAGGGACATCTTGCAGACTCAGACAGGATTGTTAAATTCAGCTTCTGCCAGGTTGTGAGCTCAAATGTTCACATGAGAACTGTTTTGATTAGGCTAATTCGTAATTGTCAGTCTGGGTAATGATTTAGTTTGGATATCACCGGCAGAAGAGGTAAAAAGAAAAGTTAATTTTCACTGGAATGTGGGAACTGGACAAAACAGAGACAGTCTTGGTCTAAACATTTTGCATTCTAAGCAGATGATAACTTTTTTAGACAGAGAGATATGAGATCATTCCTTTTGAATAATGATTAAATATTTTGCTTAACATTTCTGTGGATCAAAGAGATTAGTTAAGGCACAACACCTACAAACCTCTGAATGTGGAAAAAGCTCCATCATCCCAAACTTTAGTTAATGAAATTAACTCATACTTCATACTATACATTGCATGTTTTACAGATAGAGTTCTGGTGGACTTAAAACATGTGACAGAATATCATCAGTGCAGATTTCATGATACCTCATTAAAATATGCAAATAATATTGGTCTTAATATAACATAGCATAAAATTTAATAAATTATTAATACCACTGATTTACAGATGGGGATTACCTTGATCCTTCCTTGGCCCTGGAGAATCAAGAAATTCCATATATTGAGAACCTTATATGCCTTATATTAATAAAGTGAAATTTTTTAGCATTCCCTGGAGCTTGATAGTGAAATATTATACCTAGACAGAGTTCCAGTAAAGTAACATTATAGGAGACATGTATTTTTTAAGAACAGTTTATGAATATTTCTTATAGTACCTGTTACAAATAATTCTACAGATCATGAGAAAGTACCAAAACTACCTCTGCCTTCATATTCAGTTGCTGGGGGGTTGATTTTTGTTTATTATTTTATATTAAATACACCCTCTGTAGTTTAGTTTCCAAGACAGAGTGAGGTTGATATGGCACCAGTGATCTGCTAATTCATCCATTTTGCAGCTGAATTAAATGACTGTTTGTCCTAGTGTGTATCCCTGCTGCAATTGGAAATGTCCCATTGCAAGCTGAGGTTTCAGTTACTACTGTAGTACATGGTGTTATGGTGATGAGCAATAAATGATGACCAAGGAAAGAGGTCATCCTAAAAAATTTAGCCATAAAATTTCTGGTTTCTTAGAAATTAATAGAATGAAAAATGCATAAAAACAAACAAACAAACAAACAAACAAAAAACTGAGGAGCTTTTTTATGGGTTTTATTCTGTATTTAGCTTTTAATTTCTACTCCCTAAAATTTGGGGATTTTTTTTAGTTGCTGGATATAAATTTGGAGTACTGCAGAACTGAGAGTACAAATTCCTCTCTGAAGCAGTAAGAGGGGTCACAGGAACAAACAATGTCAATACTAAAATTTAAAGAGGGCTTAAGTGATAACATATTTTAGTGGAAAATCACTGAAAAGTAAAGGATGTACATAAACATCATAATCACTGCTACACCAATTAAATATCTTCAGAGCAATGGGATACTTTATAGGACTCTTCTGTTAACTGAATAGTATTCTCTATCTGGGTGACTAGTGCTGTCATGATGGAGAAACAGAATGCTAGAAAACATAGCATTCATTTCCGAACAGTTTTTGAGTGTTCTACCATAGATTTTGATATAATATTCACACAGTGCAGTTAATTTATTGATAATGTGCTGTGAAACTACAACTAGTTTCTGTTCTTCTGCTCACAAGGCAAAAATTTTGTAAATATAAAAAAGTATATAGTCTTTCTGGTAAGAGTATAACTGCAAAGAGTTATAGTCCTAAGTCTAGCTTTAAATATCAATCTATAGTGAAGCAATTTTTTATTGCAACAATCTGATATTTTCATGCACAATTATCTTTATTTTTTAAAAGAGAAAACTAAAATAAAAAAGGTTTTCTTGAAAGATTTAGCCAGATATCAGCCTTTAAAAATATCTAGAAGAGGTCTTTTATCTTCAAATACCAAATAGGTAGCCAGCTAGTTTAAGCAGTCTTCCACAGCAGTCCTCTGGCAGGTCACACTCCTGAGGACCTGTCTATGTCTTGTCTTCTCTTACTGTGTACAGAACAAATGTTTCTGCTTCTGCATTTGCTGAGCAAATAGACATAGCTGAAAAAAAATTATACAAAACCAAAGAGGTTATTTTTCAGTGGAATCATTTATCCTATAATTTCCCCTGTGGGTAAGCAAGCCTGTTACCCACAAGAATGTTAGTGAAAAAAAGCCAGGGTCTGAGCAGGTACCTCTGCACTGCTGAAAGAAAATTAGCTTTCAACAGTGATCTAATTAATGACAATATACAAGGTATCAAGACAGCTCCTTTGTACAGGAATTTGTCCATGCTTCTTCTATTGAAAAAACATAAAATGTTTTTACCCATTTGCTGGTGCCTTTAGGTTCCAGCCACCAATAAAAACACAAGTAGTGGAGCTGTGCTCTCATGAAACAAACTCACTTTTATGTCAAAAACCAGAAATTTGACCCATCATTGTAAAGTACTGAATAGTAGATAAACATGGGCCAGAAATCCAGGAAATTTCCTTTAGGAAAAGGTTTACAAGAAGAGTTGGATGTTTGGTATTGTCTTTGACAGGGACTAAGGTGTGACATATTTTGAGTCCTATCCTAACCAGAGAGATCCAGGCACATTAAAAAACCACAAACCCAAAACCATTACAAATTATTAGCTTTATCAAGAAGCACTACTTGAATGAAGCCTTGGATAGAAGAATGGGTGATGGAGAAATGAATGGTGGAGCAGCCTTCTAATCTTTTATCCAGACTTCATTTTTGCTTCCTTTGGATATCAAAACAGCATTAGTGGTAATTTTCAGCTTTTGTCTTTTTGGTTAATTTCAAGCTCTACAAGGACTTTTTTTTCTTGAAGCAAGGTTTACAAGGAAAAATATATACTATTTATTTTTAGACCAGCTAATATAATTGAGTAAAAAGTTTTCAGGCCCTTGGTATCTAAAAGAGGTAGCAAACTTCAGTCTAAATGCAGACCTGACAAATTTGTTCTGAGTTTAACTTAATTATGTGAGTTTGGGTTTTCTTAGTGCTTGACTAAGCTTTTGACAACTTGTGAAATGGTATGTGAGTACTGGTAAGACTAAGCACAAGATGTTGTTTTATAAATATACTTGGCAGAAAAAAAAGAGGAATTCATAGTGAAAATTAGCTTGTAAAGACTCAAGAACCAGGGTATGTGAAGTAAACTGGATTTTGGCAAGCCCATTTAAGTAAATTTATGTAGCATATAAGCCTGAGGGAAGACTAAGTTTTTCCATTCACCCATCATTCATTCTCCTGCTCCCATTTCAGCTTCAAAGCCCCATTCTTCCCTCAGGAAAAGTGCTATTTATTGTGATTTAGCTGGGAAAAATGGCATCAGATCCTGCACAAATCCAAAAATGCAATATCAGGCCATCACTCCTAAGGTCTCTGACTCACCCTAGGTTTACCCAGTTCCTGGGTACAACTATGCTTCTGTATTAAAACAGTGAAAGAAAGTGGTAGGTTGACAAGGGAGATAAACTGACTTCAGCTTTAGGGCACACAGCTAACAAAAAAGCAGCTCTTAAACTGATGAAGAATGACTACGAGATCTTGGTGGTAGGTTCATCAAGGAAGTCCCAATGATCACACAACAAAAAAAAAGAAAGGTCAATGTGTTGCAGCAAGAGGGGTTCCATTCGATATAAATAAATAAATAAATAAATAAACCCACAAAACTTTCTAAGCACTGTAGCAGGATTCCCAGAGAGGCTGGGAAACAGAACTGAACAACCTGAGCTTTAACCTCAGAATTATCCTTGCTTAAAGCATATGTACCAGGGACCAGTAAGATCCGACACTGCACCCTAAGGGAAAGGTAGCAGGGAAATGGAGACTGGAGCTGAGACAAGCAAATGTCTGCACCAGCTATGCGCAGGTGCAGATGTCTCACCCCTTAAGCAGAGATGAATTAAGAATAATATGTTGGTCCTCTGTGATGTCATAATTGTAGCTGTTCTCTTCCAATTTTGGCATAACTATACACTCCTTGCCATATTTGGCTCACTGGAAAGAGGTTTGAACACCGGAATTATTCCCCTTAAACTGTGTCCCTGATATTAAATTCCACATCCAAAGAGTGATATAAAATAGAGAATAGTCTATGCAAGTACTGGAGATCTGCAATAGGATTTTGCATTTTTTTTAATTGATTTTGAATTGCTGTGTTTGAGTTGCTTGATATGTAATGGAAGGAAAACTTCCATTATCTTTCCTGCTTTGTGATTTTTAAAAGCCCTCTTTTTTTTGGCACAAGATTTTAAAGAGAACTTTGTTTCACAATCCTTATTCTGAGATATTTTTACTGACATTTCATGAATTGTCAAGATGAAAGCAACTATTAGAAAGTTTTAAAATCTGTAACAATAGGCATAAAAAGAGATTACCGCAATTTACTCTGACGTTTTTAAATGTATTTCTTTTCTATTTTCCACTGAAAATACATCGTTAAGTAAAACCTCATGAAAAGTGTGAAACAACTCCATGCTTTGGTGGATTTTATAAGAATTATTATAAAAGTTTTGAAATTCTAATTCATCTTAGCAACTTGCTTAAGAATTGCTGAGAATATGTGTATATACATTGTTAGCACTTCTGACCTTGTATGTAAATAAAAGATGTGTATATTTTCACTATTTTACATTTTATTTTAATGATAAATAGACATACTGCAAAAATTTCAAATCCAAAGTACTCCTAGAAAGACAGGAATAAAGGGAGATCATCTGGGTCGACATTTGACAACCAGAAAATATCCTCCCAGAGTTTTTCCTAATGCCAAAGGTAAACCATAGTTTCTGATAATAAACCCTAAGACTTCTCATTCTGATAATCAGACCACTGAAGACAGAAAACCACTAGCCTTCTTACAAGAAATATTTTCACTTTGGAAGACTGTTATAGAGTCATTGGGCACTATTTATCCTTCCTCTCCAGGCACATAATCTATTTTAAAAAATAAAACAAACCGAGTTCTCTAAGTTTTCAGTTCTTTCTTCACTGGTCCTGTGTGCTCTATTGAAGTTTCACTCTCTGATTCCAGTTTTGATTCAGCTTTCCAGCATCATCTGAAACTAGAAATAGTACTGTAGCTACACTTATTGGAGAGGAAAATTATACCTCACCTCATTTTTTCCTTGTAAAACACTTCCTAGTATCTCAGAAAATGCTATTTGCATTTTTCAACAGCAGTAGTTGCTTATTTGGATGCACTTCCAGCCCTCTATATCCCAGATTTGTAATTTTTTCAGCCTGTTTGCTATTGTCACTTTAGATTTTGATATATTTTTCTTTACATGTGTAGTTTTTCTACTTTACTGTATTGAATTTCATTTTAAAGATTTCTGACCATTCCATTGATTTATCAGGATCAATTTAAACTCACAACTTGTCCTCTGAAAGGTTTGCAGCACTTAATGTTGGGTGTCAATGCTGATAAGTCATCTAAGTTGTTAATGAACCTATTAAATTACCCAGGACATAAAACAGATCTCTGCAGGGCCACCCACATCAAGCATCTTCTTAGTTTCTTGACAGCAAACTGTTGATAGCTGCTATTTAAGCTTGATGATTTCAACCTGATGTGAATCTGCCTTTTGGTATTTTAATCCATACCATATGACAGTCAGAAAACTAGGGTAATATGGGACTCCATTAAAAGGTAATTGTAAATGTCAAGTAGACCAGTTACCTGTCTTATAGAGGTTCATTTGCATTGTGCATAAAATACTGGCTGGAAAAAAAAAAAAAAAACACACTGAGAAACATATGAGAGCTTTAATTTGCTATCACAAATTCTGTTGTAACATCACATTTTCACCTATATTGTCTTTCAACTTTTTTATTCTGTACAGATAATTGTGTAGCAATATGCTTACTCTTTTCATTCCATCCAGTCATTCTCATCACTCACAGAACCTTCAAAAATTGTTAACATCTATCAACCACCTTCTTCGCTTTCCACACCTGAGGCAAATATGCATTAAATTCATGTCATTATTAATGCAGTTTGTATGGAATATAGATCATCTTAATCTGCAATGAGAATAAACTCTACAGTATTTTATTTATAAGTTTATGCCTCCTGTTATTATAAGCAACTGAAATTCAAGACTTGCAGAAGAAAACCAAATTATAATTAAAAAGTAATCTTGAAATTCCTATTAATAATTAGAATTTTTTATTTCCTCTGAATCTTGGTGCATTTGTCCTGATTTGCTATGAAAGTTCATCCTAAATATTTGTACAAACTGTAGAAATATATATATGTGTCACTTATGTCAGCATAACACTTATTTTTTAAAAAAAAGAAACAAAACCCATCACTTCAGATGGCTGAAAATGCCAAAAAACATCAAAAGATTTTTTTTACCATCAAAAGATTTTTTTTTATCTTAGACAAATTTGAACACAGCTGTTGGTGACCTTGAAGATGATGCTAGAGACCTTGAATTGAATATGATGTTCAATGTTTAGAACAGTATATTAAATAAGTAACAGGTTTAATGGTTAGCCACTGTTTCCTAGATGGCATACTACAATATTCTGTAACAGTTAAGCTCTTCATAGCACTGTGCTGCACTGGCATTGCTCAATCCAGAAGTGATGGAATTATAAATAACTGAAGGGAGTCCATGATCCATGAGAGAGGAAAAGTGTTTTAACCTCACTAGAAATAAAATTAAAGAATTTTCAGTGATACTGTTTCATTGTCAGTTTCTGACATTTCTTTGAATATTTCTACTGGAGGGGTCTCACAGGAATTTATACTATTTTAGGAAATATGAAGACAGCAAGAGCTGTATGCATATAATAATGGTTTAGGAATCAAAGGGCTTTTCACTGAAAAAGCAAATGCTTTCCTAAACTACAAATCAATGAAAAGAAATATTCTGTGGGGAAAACAAACAAACAAACAAACAAACAAACAAAAACCCAAAACCAACCAAAACCAAGTAACCAAAAAAACAACTAAAAGATTCCACCAAACCAGCTCTTAATGAATAGTATTATAGCAAGTCTTATTTCAGCCTCCAGACTGTGAGAGGATGCAGGGGAGTCGGTAATGGGTGATCGCTTCTAAAATATTCCTGTGTCACTTATATAATTTTACTATCCTAATGACAATTCCTCCAGTCATGTATTTCAGGAAGGGAAAAGGCATAATTCTTAAATAGGACGGGATATCTTATTAAGGATTTCAGAATTTCTCAAGACACCTGTTTGAGTTAATATCATCTTGGGTTTTTTTTGGTTTTTTTTTTTTGGTTTTTTTTAGTGGACAGATGATAACTTTTGCTCTCATTTTGTACAAAAGTAATGATCTGTTATGCTTTTAAGGGAAGAAAAGTTTCAGGGAAAATAAAACTATAGAATAAATATTGGAAAAAACCCCAAAATGATTCAACAAAAATTGAGACGTGTGATGTTATCTTTTTCTTCAGAAAATACCTGAAGTGCCTTTTAAAAATTTAAAATCTGAGGAAAGATATAAGGGAAAGTGATGACACTTTGAGTATAATTTCTCTCTCTTTCTTTTTACTGTGTTTTATTTTTAATAGTGTTAAGACCACTGTCTTCAAGATACAGAATGGGATCATCGTCCCTTTAAGTGCTTACATTCTGATTGCTTGCACCTTCAAGCTGCAACTTCTATGACTGCCTGGAGCAGTTATTGATTTAAACTTGTCTATCAGATTGCATGTGGTTGCCTCCACAGAGTGAATTTGCACTCATTAGTTCTTAACTAGAAGGAACACACAAACTAAGGGTCTAGAGTGAAAAACTGGGTGATTCTCTGTGCTCCATTGATTTTGGTTGACTTCTGAGTATATCCATACACATGAATTTGCCAAATCAGTCTTTAGCACAGAAAAGAGCTGGCTGAAAGAGTGCTGCACTGGATCCTGATGAGTATAGAGGAAAGATGAGTAAGTGTAAGCTAGAAGGAATAGCGGTATCTTTTTCCTCCAAAGTCCAGTGTAAAATGCAGCACTTCAAAATAAAAATTTTTAATACCTGTCTTTGACAACTAGTCCTGAAAAGCAGCTATTCCAAAGACTATTCATTACTGTTTTTCAGTCCCTAATGAGCAAAATGTAAAGTGACAGCTATCATGTTGTGGTATCAACCATCCAGAAAGCCTCATAAAAATACAGAACTTTTAACATCTCACAGAATCACAGAACTGTTAGGGTAATCAGAGACCTGTTAGCAATCTCCTAGTATTACAGTCTTAGAAGAGTGAAGTTTTAAATACCTAAAGACAAAAAGTCTACAGCATGTAGTTCAGTGTAATAGAGGTAATGACACTGACACTGATAAAGGAAATGCTTTCTGGTGTCTTTGTTAGGGACATTCCAGATAATATATCCTAGCTCCTGAAAAGACATAAAATTTTGCAACAATTTTATAGAGGGCTTGTTTTATTGTTTGTCTTATATGCACAGTACATTTTGATCTCTGTAGAGAATTTATAAATCAACAATTTCTGACCATCTTTGTTATTGAAAAATATTACAAAAATAAAGATAGGTTCCACTGAAACTTTAAGTCAAAAGCAGAGTGTTATCAAACATGGTAGAGTGATGAAAAGTGTACACACAAGAAATTACTTATTTATAATATTTCCCACTAATCAGCATACATAAATTTTATAATATAGACATTTGAGCATGTACTAGGATACCCTGCTGTGATTCTGGACTACATTTTATTCAAGGTAACATAGCATTTGAAATTAATGTGATATGAAATTATTTTAAAGTCATGCTTTGTCTTGTTTGGATTTTTTTTTTATTATTTGTAGGAAATAATATATAGATAAATAGAGTAGAATGCTGTGAATTACATATTTCTTAGGGCTGTATGTGCATGTTACCTATGTGGTGCTTGAGTACTATATAAGTTTTAATTTCAATCACATTTACTAGGTGTGCTATCAAAAGATTAGTGCCTGCAAACAGATCCCTACTTGTCTGGAGTCATCCTCATTACTATCTGACGTTAAAGCTGTGTCTGATATAACTCAATAATTCAGGTTTTGTACTTAGTGCTAAGAAGGGATAGGTAACTGCTAAGAGAAATTTGTTCCATTACAAAAGTCCTATCCAACAGAAAGGAGATACTTCAGTCTCTGCAGATATACATGTCTTTCCATTAGCTACAGAAGTAGCATAGTTTACTATCTGAAGCTAAACCTTTAGGTAACTAAGGTTGGGTGAGCTTAATCTCCTAACCTTCCCTAGCAACAGAATACCCAGGGTATTATGAGATGTGGTAACAGCTTCTCAGTTAATTAAAAATATTTCTGTTCTACAGAATCAGCAAATGTTTGTATTAAAGTATAATGCCTGCTCCATCAGGAAATGTTAAGGGAGTTGTGTTCCACATTCTAACACCTTTTTCTTGCAACTTTGAATGTTCTGGAATTACCTTTATGTTGTGGGAGGATAGAAAATCTGAACCTGGAAGAAGAAGGAGCTAAAAAAAAGAAAACAACAAACACATGAAGAATAGGAACTGCTATAAACTCAGATTTTTCTATGAGTTATATCTTACATATAAATGGCTCTTGTTGCTCTGTTTGCACTACTTTCTTTTTATATATTCATGTTTTGCTCAAGGTGACTTACAGCTTTTCTTTGTCTGTTGTGTATATGTATGCAGCACTTAATACCAGAAGGCATCTCTCTCTTCGCATTCACCAAAGTAGAAATTTTCCAGATAGTATCTTGGAGACAGAATGATTGAATCTGGAAAAAAGGAGAGATCATTTTCTACAATTAATTTCATAGAGAAGCATGAATAACCTTACCACATCCATATAAATATTGCAGTTCCTATATTCAAACTGTGGTTTCTTGAAGAGCTAAACTACCGAATCATCTGCTCCTGCCAAAAACCCCCATGCATTCCCTTTCCTTCTTTCTCCTCTGCCTACCTCTGCTGCTGCTTCTAGCAGTATGGCCACACTTTTATGTGAGCCCCAGCTTTCACAGGATCTTTCAGATCACAAACTCAAAGTAGGAAACTATTTACAGTTTACTTTCTTATGGTCCATTTTCTGCCAGGTTAATTAACTGCATTAGTTCACAGCTGGTGTAAAATATAGCTTGGGTTGACACAAGGTTTACAGTGAAAACATGACCTAGGGGTGACAGCAGCTAGGGTTTCCCTCTTTCAGTGCAGGTGAACACTTATATTACTTCATCAAGTTGATTGGAAATGCAAGTTGTGGTTTCATGATCAGTTTAAGACAATCTAAGAATGTGCCACTATACATTCATACCACCTCCCTTGTGTCACTATGCCAGCAAATAGTAAATGATTGGTTTTCTATCTTAGGATCTGTATTGTTCTCCAGAGGGTATAAAACATGAGCAAGATAATACAGAATTTATGACTGTACTTGTAAATGTGGCTTACTGGATTCACAAAGCTCCTAAAACTGGGGCAGAACTACTGGAAGTATATTTTTAAGACCTCAAGAGTGTTTTCAGGACATGTAGCAGTGTGATGGCAGCATAAAAGGTCCCTATAGACATTCAGTGATGCCACAATATTAGTACACGAAACGGCTTTGCTATTTACAGTTCTTGTTTAGCAATGTATGGGATCAAAGATTGAATTTGAAAAAGTGGAACATCTGAACTCTAGCAGCATGCATACCTGAGACTTAAACATTTTCTGAAAAATGTTAAGTTACTATTCCTCCCAATGTACTTCTCAACAGTTTTATATTCCTCGGGAGTTTCTTAAAAGCCATCAATAAAATGAAGTGCAAAAACAATATTTCACTCTCTACTTATTTACATACTTTTCTGCCTAATCTCTTTAGCAAAATGTTAGGATCAAAAAATCCTAATAAAACCTAATTTCGGTGTGCAGGCACCTGCAATTCAGCATCTCATGCTTCATGAAGAATGTGTATAATAATGTGAGGTATATAACAATGATTGACTTTGTTTTATTGTTCTTGTGTTCATGTCTCCATGAAAGACATGGATGACTTTCACCTTATCTTTCTTTGTGCCAGCATGTCTGAGATTTTAATGTTGTGCTGAAATACAAATGCAACAGAAGTTTAATCCTAATATCATGTTGGGATTTGTCTAACCTAAGTACTGCTAAAAGCAGGTCTAAGGAATCATCTCAGTTCCCTCTCACTGTTACAGATGAAAAAACAAGTTGGATGAATCATTCTCTGTGGTTTCTCTACTTACTTAAAATAAGTTAGACAAGCTTTGGAATCATGCTTTACTTATCTATCAAAAGCTGAGCAAGATTAATCCTTCATCTCTAATGAACTCTTTCTATGTAAATGGCATGCCCATTAGTACTAGTTTTGTATATAAGAGGCTAGCTTTTGCAGTGTGCTGGGAAATACTGATTCTTACTGCATCTGGTAAGATGGTAACCTTTCCTATTGATTTAAGCCTGGAGACCTATCTTCTACACCAATTAAAAGTCTTCACTTTTGTGGTATTGGAACTGGGGGGAAAGATTCTCAAGTAATCCAGGAATAGGCTGATGTGGAGGTATTTTGCACTTATCTCTTTTTAACAGTAATTCTCCAGCTTTTGCAATGCTGGACAATATACAATGCAGGACATGCAAAATTTCTGCTTGTACTTTGCCTCACATAGAAACAAAACACACACTAGAGAATGAAAAGCTTCATACTTTGTGGTGTTTAATATGTCACAACTACCTACTGATTGTATCAAAATGTCACTTTCATCTGGTAGCTAAATAATATGTGGAAGGTTCTTGCAGGTTAAAACTTATGACAGCAGTTATCTCTGGTTTTTTCAAAAGAGAAGGATTTGTTCTTAGATTTCTGAAAACCTGAAAAGTGAGATATATTCTATCTGTCTTGCAAATGCATGCAACTTTTAGCTCAGTGGGGCATTGTAGCAACTGCATCATGGGTTTTATGGAATGCTGCCTCTGCAGTTTTTATGATCAGTAGCTTATAAAAAGGGGGGTAATAATGAGTGGTTTCCATTACATATATTTAAAAAATCAGTGTCAACACTTTTAAAAGAAAAGAAAACATTGCTCAACTATATGTGTAATATACAGGTTGAGTATGATTGCTTCATACTGAAACACCTGTGGGGTGATTTTTTTTTTACAATGAAGTGTGTAGAAAAGATCATAATTACTGCTTAGTTGAAACAGCTATGATACAAAGTATCAGCCTTTTCTCTGCATTTGAACAATTAATTCTGGACCTACACCACTAAAATCTTTTAACATAAAGGAATAGAAAATACCCTACGTAATCCATTAATACCTGGGAAAATGTAAAGCATGCTGACTGCAATGTGTTTTCTGGAGTCTAATGCTGTAAATACGCTACCGGGCTTTCTGCACTATCCCTGACTTTTCTAACTCACTGAAATCAGTGCTGAAGTCCCAAGATCAGGTTATAATCAACAGCCAAAGCACTTTAGCATATTTATCAATCAGAGGGGACTATCCATTGTAGCATGTGACTATGGCACCATCACCCTCTGGGTAATCACAACTTCTTTTTAGATGCTTGTGCCACAGATCACTCAAGAATAGCAGCTATTTGTGAGCAGAGATATACATAACCACATACAGACCAGCAATCCCCTGGACTCTACATCTGGAGCCACAGGAAACTGGATGTCTTCACTCAGTAAAACTCACATCAATTATAAAGTCTGAAAGGAACACACCAGGCTTGAGCTTCCACATGCCAAAACTGGGGTCTTTTTCTTACACATTGCAAAAGGCAAATATAAATTATGTGTTTGAAGAATCAAGAAATGTTCAGAAAAAGCAATGAATAAATATTTTCACCCTCTGTTCATGCACAGATTTTTTACATTTTTCTTATTTTTAAGGAAAGCCCAGACTCTATACAGCGTGTAAACCCCAAGGATTAGTGAAATGTACCTGTAATTGATATTTTTAAATTACTGGATAATATTAACAGGCATATTAAAATTCCTAGCCTATAAATACTGAGTTTATATTGAAAGGTGTTTTTTCAGTTCATTTTGCTACACACTGCAGTAAAAATGCAGAATTAACCACAAATTCTTTTTCTTTTTTTTTTTTTTTTTTTTTTTTTTTTATTTTTTTTTGTAAATTGTATGACTATTGCAGAATGTAAAAAAAATAAATATAGAAATAATATGCAGCAGAACTGGAAACTATTTTTGAGTCATTTAATCCTATGTACCTTCTTTCCTTGGCAGAAATTAATATACCAAATATGTAGTTGTCTTATTATAATATTAGAATTGTTTGTTTACCTGAGACAACTAACAGAAGTTCTTTATCTGAAATAATGGCAAAATGTCTGCTTTTTCAAGAAGAATGGGTAGGGAGAGAAAGGGAAAATAAAAATTAAAGAAATCCTTTAAACACTTGTGAGCTGTTGAATTTAATTGAACCAGCATCTGGTGTATCTGTAATGAAGTAAGGTTTCACTGATTCCCTGTGAACTGCATTTCACTATCTTTTTCTCTTTCCATTATACTCTCAAAGAACTGTGAATTAGAAGGATTATGGATCTTTAATCAAGAATCTAACTTCTGATCTGCGTGTGATATAGTACTTGATGGACAACAGACATCAAGAGAAATATATTTCTTGTGTCACAGAGCACTTCTGAGATTTCTGGACAAAAAGTCATTAAATGTCATCATGTTTTCTTTCTTCTTTGTAGGACTTCTATGTATGCACAGATTTTAGTTTTTTTTTTTTGCTTGCAGCAGAAAGCTCCAAAATCTATATTTATGCATTTTGTAGCTCGATTCAGTTTAAAAAATATAATCATTGTAGCTTTATATCATATTAATTAGTGTTATTGAAAATGTATAGCAGAATATTTAGGTGTTTTTTCTATATCTTACAAACAAACAAGCAAAAAGAATCTTGAGAAATTTCCAAGCGGAAGTCTATATTAGATTGAAATTAGGACTGAAAAGTAACAATGCTAGGAACAGGAACAAAAAGAACAAACCTTGTTGTAATTAAATCCAGTAATATTTATATTGTTTTGTTTGGTTTTTTTTGTTTTTTTTTTTTTTCATGTGAACTTTGCTAGTGACAGAGGTTTTGCTACAAGTCTAGATACCGCATTTTTGTGGTTATTTGACTTAACAGGTAAACATAATGCATGGTCCAAGTTGACCCATCTTCAACTTTGTAATCACAGTTTATCCAGCTCAAAATTGCATCTGTTGGATTATATTTGTGTGTGAGAGTCCGAAGAGCCTTCTATTATTTTTTCCTCATGGAAGTATTCAAGCTGTGATACCATTATCTTTCTGTTAAACAAAGTTGAATTCTTGAGCCTCTCAATATAATGCATGCTTGCATTAGAAAAACAACCTAATCGTTGTTTTCTGAATTGTTTTCTGAATTTTTTTCCTGTCTGCTGTAATACTTCAATTGTGAGCTAAACAATTTAAGACAGTACATGTCTGCTACTAGTGTGCTGATGACAAAGATAATAAATTTCCTACTACTTCTTCATTCTTCTCTGCTCACAGTTCTATGTATCTCTACAAATCTATAGCTTCTATGTTACATTGCACATCTGTATCCAATGAACAATCCACTGTGAACATCAAACCCTCTACAAACTTCCTTTCAGTGCCCAAGTAGACTCCTCCAGTTGGGTCATATTTTCTACACCCTTTGTTCCTGAAATTGTCACTACATTTGGCTACACATGTATACTGTACATTTAAGCCCCCCTTTATCAAGTGTTTCAGGCTACATTGTATCAGTAGGTGATTCTTTATGATGCTTATTGTTCTGAAAACTCCATCATATTTCTCCTTCCTTATAATTGATAGAACTGTCAGTGTCAGGTCAAAAACTTTAATTGGAATGTGGTTCCTCACAATGGTTTTGTATTTTGTGGTTAGATTTGGAAGCCTGTCAGTTTTACAGATTTCAGTCCATTTCATGTATCGTGAATTTTGTTTCATTCTTCTATGGGCCTTGTCATGTTGCTTATTCATGTGGAAATACTGTAATTTTTATTGCAACTCACTAGAGCCTAAATGGAATTTGAATTCTACGTTTTTTCTGAGTTTCACAGCTTCCTTTTGCAGCTTCTGCCATATATTAATTGTATTTCTATTCTAGAATTAAAGGGATGAGACACAAATTCTGTCTCATGAAGAGGTGACAATTTTAAGCACATCAACTACTGATATTATGCTATATTTTAAAGGTTATAGATGAAAATGAATATGGAACAGTGTAATATCAGACAAGTATTTTATAGAGAATTTTTATTGAATTTTCACCTATCTGTTTTAAAAAGGTGACAACTTTTGTGTCTCCTCCCTTCCAAGCTTTGTGATGAAGCAGGCATAGCCTACTGATGGAAGAAACTTACTTTTTTCTTGTTCTATATTCTCCCAAGTTTCAGTCCAGGGCACCCAAGAAGGCTGCCTTAACTTGTTTACTATGAAAATTTATGATACAGTGCTGGGATGCTTCTTCAGCTTATGCCAAATACCAGTTACTTATTTAAGGTAAAGAAGTACTCTGGTAATCCTGGAGCACCACTTCTCAGACAGCAGAGAGCTGTCTATGTTCTCCCTTGTGTCAGGACAAGTCGGAGGAGCATTATTTGGATTGTGAAAGCCTGATTTTCTCCTCTCTTAGTTTCATTCCCATTTTTCTTTTCTCTCATATTGTAGCCTCAGATTTTACCATCTTTTTATACATATATAAGCATAAGAGCATCACTGGGGAGGTCAGCAAGTGTAGTGCCATTCGACTTACTGCATAAATATGTGCTGAAGTCTTGCTGTCATCACTGGGATTCAAGCATACTGCATAAGTGGTTGAAAGCTTGCAGATGAAGCTTTAGTAAGGTTTGTATAGTTCCTCCTGTGGCAGTTCTGATTACCAAACTGCTTAGTTGTTTGATGATTTGTTGCAATTCAGATTGAAAATCATGTGACAGAAACAAATTCAATGCAGTAAAATTATTACATTATATATAGTAAAAAACTGAGGTGAGAAGAAGAAAGTGTCTCTCAAGGGTTTGGAGATCTAAAAAAGCTCAAGTTACCCATCTGAGCACTTAGCTGTTTGTATCGACTGCACCAAATCATTGAACTTTCAAAAGTTTCTTTTTCTGATATTAGGATTGGGAGAGAAAAATAAAGTAGAGGAAAAAAAAAATTATTTACTGGGCCAGTCCTTTTAGAAGATTAGTAGCACATAGAATATTTTAGCTCTAGGTCATCACTTTTAGTCTAATGCCGTTTTTATGGATTCATAGATTTCCAGGCCAGAAGAAGCATTATATTTCCTTAGCCTAACCCCTAGCATGACACAAACCACAGAATTACAACCAGTGTTTTCTAAATCAAACACTTACTAGCTACTAGAATTAAAAAATAGTGTAGAAAGATAATTTTGTTTCTGTGCTAGAACTGCCGAGGTGTCTATATGAAATCACCTGGCTTAAAATAACACAAAGTAATCCAAAATTTGTGCACAAATTCCCCTCTCCTCTTCACCTTCAGCCACTATTCTTAAGCAGAATGAGTAGTATTAGTCACAATGCCAGGGACTCGTGGAAAATAAACTATTGTTAAAATATTGCAGGTGACTCTTCTAAATTGAATTGTGGGATTTCATTCTCACTGTTGTACTGGCTTTTTCATTTACCTGAATCAGAAGAAGCCTTCAGTCTTTAACACTTAATTCTTCTGAATATTTCAGTGGGAATGTCTTTCATTTAGGAAACACTAGTGTCTTTAGAATGAAAGCCTTCAGGGAAAGACTCAGATATATATCTGAGGCCAACTTACAAAGCATGGTCCCAGCATACATTCCAGTGAGATCCATGATCTCAAGGGAGATATTCCTCTTTAGCTACACTACACTTCTTTTTCCAAAATGAAATTGCAGAGTTTCATCCTTCTGAGGAGGAAAGGGGCAGGGGGGTAGGAATCAGACCCAAACAACCTAGATTTTTGTCCCAATTCAATGGTATTTTGTCACAGAAATTTGAATCATTTCTGCAGCAGGCTTTCCAATAAACTTTGATTAAATGAAATTGCTTTGCATATCTTATTTTTCATTCACAAAAGCTAGTTTTAGTTGCACTTTATGGTATGCTCTCCTTTGAGGAAGAACCAACATTAAACAATATTTCAAATCAGGGCACAAAAAGAATAATTACACACACACACACACAAAAAAAAAAAAAAAAAAATTTTGCTTTTTTTTTATTTACCATAAAATAATTAAAAAAAAAAAAAATTACAGATTTTGTTTTTTTTTT
>JBAFWW010064159.1:2941-17106 GCA_036873685.1 Agapornis canus | reverse complement strand
CACTTGGCATGGTTAAACTTCATGAGGTTGGCATCAGCCCACCTCAGAAGCGTGTAATATTTTTATTTTGAATTCTCACCGAGATCCACAGAAATTTTTAAATATGTGAATAACATGAGTTAGGGAAGCAGTAAGGTTTAAGATTTTTCTTGTCACAGTTTCAAAGCAAAGAATGAACATTTAGAGCTTCAGACAAGGTGGAAGACAGAATCCGAAAATAAGGACAAAGTATGTAGCATTTCAAGCCCAGTTTCATTCCCTTAACCACTCTTAATATTCCTAGTTTCTTTCACATCAAATATCTACCTTTAGTCCCAATTTTTCCTGGATTTTAGCACAATAAAAACTTCAATAACTCCTAACATTTTCTTTAGTCATTAATTTCTTTTTCAGCATCCATTTCTAAATGAAACTAAATTTCATTACATGTACCTGTAATTCTAATTTCTATTTTTCTTAGTAGAAATAAATGCTTCATCCATTTTTCTCTGTCCTGTTAGTCTTTCTTTGCTAGGAATCCTTTCTTAGGGAAAATATTTGTAATTTATGATTTGAATATGTAGTTTCAGTGATGTAGTTTCAGCAATTTAGTGATGTTAAGAAGGCATTTGCCTTCTGGCATATTTTACTGTCCTCTATTTGTTTCTGATTTCACATTTTATTGGTTTTTGAATTCTTCTGATTGGCTTTTTTTTCTCAGAATACTCCATTAATCCTGTTTCAATGTCCTATGCATTTTCCTTCATATGTCCATTTAATCTTGAATAATTAATGAAAATATCATAGCTCTCTAGGCACTGATTTTTGGCATTCAGTCTTACTGTTAGCTGTCAGCTTACAAAATGTAATGCTCCTACAAGGGCAGTTTCAAAAAGTCACACAATTCAATTATTCACTTCCACAGAGCAAGAATCACAGTGTTAATACTTTGCTATGGTGGATTTTATACTTTGGCAATAGATCACAGTAAGGATGCAGCTTTTCAAAATCTGGCAAAGTAAAGGAGAATCACCAGATGGAGTCCTCAGGTAACATACTGAAATCAATGTAGTTTATTAATACAGAAGTGTTTGGGTAGGCTGTGTATTAATCTCAACCTTCAAAAGCAGACTGACAGTGACTTGCCAGATTTCAGAGTTCACAGAAAAAGAGGCCCTTATAACCAATGAAATTATTTCACATATTTGCTTAGATTTATTTTAAAGAAATCTTTGGACGGTTTATCTACCATGTGCCACTCTATTCTCTGTCTTCCCAGCCAAACAGAGTTCAGCCTACTTATTTAAAAGGAGCCCAGGCCGAATAATTATATACTCCAATTGTTCTCCATCTGCTGCTTGCTTGATCTACAAATGCCTTTTCTTGTACCAGGAAGCAAACAACAGAAACTCAGCTGTTTCGAATTTCCCTCTGGGAAATTGCAAGTTGCTATGTTCTAGTACCTAGAAAAGGAGCCTATTCCTATATACAGTCAAGTATAAATTAAAACATACATGAAGGGGAAATAATTTTAGAAGTGTAAATTCTCTCATTTCCACTGCACTAATACTGAAGGGTAAGCAGAAGAAAAATTAAGCATCAGATAATCTGCCTGAGACACTTTTTTCTAAGCTATAGCTCTGTGGGTTAGAGCACATGCTGCACCCTTGGAAATGAGGATGACAGCTATATCCATATGATACTGGGGAATTCCAGGAAACATTTCTTAGAGTCAGGTTTGTATTTCTTATGGATTCATGTGCCTCCAAGCTTTTTAGATAAGGGACAGTTATTAAAGTCACAGGGTAGCTCCTACATTTTGAGAGCTAACCTCTCAAGGACAGAAAAGATTGTTGTCTAAAGCTTAGAACAGTGATACACAACAGGTTTATTTTAAATGCATTTTTGGCATAAAAAAAATTGTCTACCAGCAGAAATATAACTATGGAGGTTTTATAGTTATGTTGCCAAAATATACAATGACAAAATTTTCAAAAAGAAACTTTTTACACTTTTTGTTTTTTAAAGTTTATTATAATTTGATTTTATTATTATAGAAACAGAATTTCCTAGTTGAACTAAATGCTTTGCTTGAATTAAAAGAAAAAATGGCATATTTTTAATAGTAACATAGTTTTATGACAGCAACTTTCTAAAATAAATTATTTTCACAACTAAAATTTAATCTTGTTCAAAAGAGCCATTTTATTTTAAAATCTATGTTTAAAATTCTCATATGTTTTAATTATAAAGATTTATATGACAATAAAGTATACTAGAAGAAACTCTTTCAGAAGGACAGCAAAACCACTGATGGAAGGAGGGAAAAAAACCCCACCTGATACTCATATATATCAAAATGAAAAACAAAGTAGTTGAAGTAGGAAAATCAGAGAGATAATGCAAAGGATCATAAAACATCTGTAGTAGATTTATGACTCATTTATTTGTCACCCTTGCATACTCTAAGCCAATCAGGAATATTGCTGTATTGCGCGTCTGTGCCTGGGTGCTAGTAGCAGAGTGCTACAGAGGTGGCCTCTGTGAGGAAAGGCAGGAGCACCCTATTGATGGATAGTGAGTTGGAGATGTCTCCAATGGACACAGCTGAGCCCTTCAGCCAAGATGTTGTGGCTTCAGGAAAACAATTAAGAAAAGGCAGAAAACACTGAACAAAAGTGTGAGACAGCCAACATGGCTTCCCAAACTGTGCCTGACTAATCTCTAATCTTTAATCTTGATGGCTTCCTACAATAGTGTGACTTTACTGACGGATAAAGGAAGGGCAATTGATGTCATCTACCTGGAGTTCTGTAAGACATTTGATAAGGTCCCAAGAAAAATCCTTGTGGCAAAATTGGTGAGTTATGAGTTTGATGGACAGACCATTTGATGGATAAGAAATTGGCTGGGTGGTCACATCCAAAGAGTTGCAGTCAATGGCTCTACATCCAAATGAAGATCAGTAACAAGTGGTGCCCTTTAGTGTCTTTATAATGTCCTCAGTATCTTTATAATGACATAAATAGTGGGATTGAGTGCACCCTTCTGAATTTCATGGATGACACCAAGCTGAGTGGTGCAGTTGAGAGGCATGAGGGAACAGGTGCCAATTCAGAGGCACCTTGACAGGCCTGTGAAGTGAGTCAATGTGAAGCCCAGGCAGGGGTGAAACACTGCAACAGGCTGCCCAGTGGAATAGTGGATGCATAGAAGTGTTAAGGTCAGACTGGAGGAGTTTTCAGTAACCTGATCTAGAGAAAGGGAAGTAAAGGATTCAAGAATAAAGGAGTGAAGTTGAGCCTGGGAAGAAGGGTGGGGGAAGAGTGTTTTAGTGTTTTGGGCTTGGATATTTTGCCTTTGTTTCCCACAATCCTATTAACTGACAATAAATTAAATTACTTTCCCCAAGTCAAATCTGTTTTGCCTGTGATGGTAACTGGCAAGCAATCTCCCTTCCTCTACTTCAATCATGACTTTTTGTCTTATTTTGCCCCCTTCCTCTGTTGAGGAGGGGGATTGAGAGAGCAACTGGGTGGACATCTGGCAGCCAGCTGAGGTAAACCCATACTGCTGCATTTGGGAAATGGCAGGCAATATGTAGACTTTTAAACTGCTTCTTCCATCAGCCTTGGTAGCTCATTCAGCAGGATGCCTGCAGTGTCATGATTAAGAGTGTGCCAACATTCCCATTGTAAAACCTATACATTGAGAGGATTAAAAAAGCATGGCATTATACATTCTTTCTGAGCTGAAACTAAGCATACAGTTCTTAGGCTGTAATGGCAATGCTAATGCTGTGTGAGGCTCTTGTAGTGTGACTACTAATATTATTTTCTCAAGCATGATCATAGTGCTAGACCTGCAAAATTGCATGAGTACTGTAACACTGAGCTCTGCAATGCCTCACTCCCAGAGGGGAATCCACCCACTGGAGCAACATCCCTGTGCTCCCAGTACAATACAGTGAAAATACATAACACTCTGAAGAAGGATCCCAGCTGGCAGCATGCTGAGCAGAAAACTGCCAAACTGATCACTAGGAGACGCTGCAGAAAGGGTAACATTTTCTTTCAATGTACACAGTGGTAGTTTTAAATACTTGTGGGGAAAATAAGAGTATAACGGATGTCATTTATTTATCTGGGATTTTTTAATGAGAAATTGCTTTTAATATGGTAAAGTTTGTTTTGTTTTTTGTTGTTCTTTTCTTTTAAGCAGGGATTTGGCTTACATGGAAATTTTGTAGTAGACAGTCTCAGAAGGAATAGCCTGATAAAGCAAATTCACTGCAGAAAAGCCCATTTTCAAAAGTTTCTGTTAAACTTAGTTCTACCCTTAAATGTTCCTAATTCAATTACATGATATTAAGAGTTGATAAGAGTTTTTGTTACAGCTATTTTGTCTGTCATTTTCTCAAAGACGATCTTTCCTGATCCTTGAAGCTGCGTGTAGAGTTCTCAAAAAAAAAAATAATTAAATTTGATTCAAGTGAAAACAAGAAAAAACATGTTTGTAAGAGGTGTTTATATACAGTGAAGGAACACTAAAGATGGTAATTAAAGTATTTTATTAAACTTGTTCCCTGTTTGTTGCCTTTCAGTTTGTCAGGAAAAATTATTGCTACAGGTGTTTCCATTTTAAGAACGAAACAAAATGATGAGGGTTTAGAGAACAAAATCCTTGTGGGACTGTATCTTTTAGTTACTGTACTGATGTTACTGCTGTTTGCTGTGTGATGCAGTAGATGTAAATTTGCTGGGTTTAGTAATTTATGGAACTGATTGCTATGACAGACAGGCTGAAATATACAATCATTTCCTTTCTGTCTTTTTAGAGTAATGCATAGATGTAAAATCCCTTCTGAACATTCCCAAACAGGAGTATGTAATACATATTTCAGTCACTGCAATATCTGAAGCAGTCCTTCACACATGGTAAGTGTTAAGGAATAAAATATGGTAGAAATAAATTTTCTGCTACTTATGTTCTGATGTACAAGAACCATCAATGCTAACTACTAAATGTAACTTGAACACATAATGTTGGTAAGTAGCGGTTCATTGGTAGGCATTTGGGACTATAACTGTTTCAACAGATATAACAAAAGGACTGCAAAACTTACCTATTGAGAAATAATTTTGGATGAAATCCAGAATCTTTCAACATTTTAAAAGTAAAACAATAGTTTAAAAAATCCACTACCAGCAAAATGAACATGCTGAGGAATATGAAGCACAGAGCATGCAAAGCTCAGGCTCAGTGAGGTTCAGATCTCACAGTAGATCATGGCTGAATCTCACGGTGTCCAGTAGCTGTGCAAAGTCATGAGTAGCCATGATCACGCACTTTACTGCAGCTCTCAAAGAGACATTAAATTCTCTTTATATCCCGAACCATATTGACAATTAACAAAACATCTAGCTCCCTCTGTGAAAGAAACAGGTTGCCAAAACCAAATTCTGTTTCTCAGTCTGTGGTCAAGCAAGTACCACTCAGTTATTTGGATCCTATGTTGTTAACTGAAACTGTCACTGTCTTTTAAGGTTCATCACATCTGGTTGTATGAAGCCTTAGTTCCAGCCTTTGCAAAAGTTCTACTAAGCAAAATTTGGCTCTTGCCATCTTTTATACTCTGAACATTGGTCAAAAAAGGTAGCTTTGAAATTAATTAATGTGGACTTAATAATTAAAACAGCAGTATCAGCACCCAGTAATTTCTGCTACATTAGTCAGTTTGCAGAGTTTATTTAGTTTATCTGAATTAATTAATTCTCCTTTCAGCACAGTCATTTATTTTCAAGGTAACTGCTGTTTTGAACTATTCGGCCATTCTAGTGAAAAGAATTCAGTGTGGTATTAGGGAATTATATTGTGCCTCTTTTTATCTTAAAAGCCTTTAAGTGTGTGTGTTGGCTGTTATGGGAAAAATGTGACTGTTTTCCTAATAGAATGACATTTCCCAGGGTACATTTATATAGTTATGATCAGTACATTGCATTTTGTATGGCAGAAGCTGTTAGATCTGGCACATTAAAAAGTTTGCCTGTTTTGTTTGGGAAAAAAATAATAGTGCTAATCTCTGTGTGACTCCAGACTTCTAAAGCAGATCCTGATTTCCACCAGGTCTTTACCTACTGTAATTGAAAAGAAGGCAAGCAGCGGAAGATCTTGGCCATCCTTCAGGTAGGACAGCTAGAGATATGTAGTACTAAGTACAACCTAAGAAAACATATTTCTACTAGCCAAACACACTCCTACAGGTCTCCCACCATTACAAACATTACAAAAATAACCAGTAAGCTCATAAAAATAAAAAAAATATAAATCTGCTGTGGTTATGCTAAGCAATACATGGATATATCAGAGTTAGTATAATGATAAGATACGGAATCCTTAACAGGACTTAAGAAACCAAAGATGGAAAGTGTGTTAGTGTCTGTGCAGTGAATTTGCGATGACGTTTCCATGAACAGTTTTCAAAAGGTTCAATTACAGAAGAGTATGAAACAAAAAAAATTTGTCATACTAATTCACAAAACTGCACCCCATTAACCAATTGTTTCTAGTTGAATCCAGGAAAGAAGGGAAAATTGAAATGAAGCTTTTGTTTTCTTTAGAGTTTGTTGAAATAGATTGTTCTCATCACCAAAGCATATTTAAAATGGGTATCTAAATATAAATTCTCTGAAAAAAAAAAAAAAGAGGCAGAGAATAGAAAGGAATATGACATAGAAAGACAGCTGGTATGAACACTCACACTGTTCACTGCAGATCTGGAAACATAATGTACGTCTTCTAAATCCATATTTAGACATCTGTTTACAAGTTTAAACTACTTTCAGAATCACTAACATAATGATTTTTCAAAGCAATTGTCAAAAAATGACCAAAAATTTGACAGCCAGCACTATACTACCTTCACATTTTATTATACCTACAGTTCTGGTAAGTAAATAATACTTTTTTCTTCATGAAATATACAAAAATTAAAACAAACAAACAAACCCTAAATATTTTCCATATAATGCACCAAATACACTGATTTCAGAAAAATATATATTCCTTCCACACAACTACTGACATTTTGATATGAAAATAACTTTCCTCGCAAAAACTATCAAAGCATTTTATAATAAGTGATATTAATTACATTCCTTTTAACTGTTTTGTTTTTGTTTTTTTTTTAATAAAGCATATTAATATTTAAATTAATACATAAAATTTAATTTGTGAACTTGTCCTTGGTGAAGAACAGAGGTGTTTTCAGCTGCAATTGATTATGTTAACTCTTTTGTGTTAAGGAGGGAAAGTAATAATCTAAACAACAACAGTAAACAACTGTGTTTCTACCTTGCTTTAAGTCTGTATTATCAGTGTTACTCAATAATAACATTAATAGTTCACACTGTCCAAATAAGTATTTCTTGGTAGGAATAATACTTTCTCTGTGAGCCAGGATCCTTTTTTTGTAGATAGAAGTTTAACAATTTCAAAACTCTCTTAATGACTGAATGGCATTTTTCCTTTGTGTCTCTTGCAAAATATTTTCCTTAAGTTGTTTTAAAATAAGCTGCATATTCTAATCTTAAAGAAAAGACAGGGCACTCTAATTGATGCTACAAAGTCCGTGTTTTCTTGCTTTGTTTTGTTTTTAAAAAGATCTCTATCAATAACAAATTCCCATAATTGGCCTTGCTCAGTAGTTAGGAAAAATATTCTAGTTCCATACTGGTGATAGAAAAGACCAGTTATGTCTCAGATCCTTGAGCCATCCTTAATTTGTGTACTTTCTTTTTCTCCCAACAACCTTATCCGATAAGCCCTGTTTCCCAGGAATTATCTTTTCACTATGAGTGGGAGATCTGTGTGTAATTCCTTATACAGAAAAAAGGGTTGAACTGCTAAGCAACATTTCACTATTCAGGGAAAAAAAAAATAAATAAATAAAAGAGAGAAACACACCCCCTCCCCCACCCCCCAACCCAAACAAACAAACAAACAAACAAAAAAACCAGCAACGGGAGAAGCAGCATAGAAATAGGAAAATGAAGAACTGATTTCCACAAAAGCATAGGATTACATAGAACAACCATGAATATGTCCTCATAATCATCTTTGTGCAACTTTATCCCTCAGCAACCTCTTTTATTAGACTAGAAATCTGTCTTGCATTCTTAGCTTCTTTTTGTTCTGTTAACCTCTGGGAGAATCCACATTGGAAGATACTGGCACTACAGTACAGAAGAGATCATTTCAGCTTTATATCAGCTAATTATTCCCACAAGTTCTCCTTAGTGAAGATCATGGTTTAACACAGGGCATGTTGAATTATCTGTTCAAGCTGAAATTCAGCGAATTAGTGTAGTTAGCATTTCCATGCTTCAGACCTTGAATGATCCCAAGTGATCATACTCATAACATTTAACAGTCACTACAGAAATGCACAACTCTGGCAATTCAGCAACTGTAAAATTCTCTGTTGTGGTATGGCTCATTATTGCCACAGAACATCAGGCAATCCAGTAAAAGGAATTTTTACAATTTCACTTCTAAATATTGTGATTACTTGTTTACTGCAATAAAACCCAGCACTCCAATCTGACTGGTTCATTTTCTTATGCTAGGCAATACATAAATAATTTAAGATGAGATAACACAAAAACTAAGACCATTTCCCCATGCAGAAGCAGAAAAAAATGATCAGAAGACCATATATATATAATCCTGATTGAAATCTTTAAAACATTACTTTTCATCATCTGAGATGAAATTATTCTTTCTATCTGGGCTTTTACACTGTTGTTATTGAAATCAGTACAAATGAAACCATGGAAAGGGTTCAAGTGAATCCTTGTCAATTTCATGTAAACAGAATTTAATGTAACAAACAGTAACAACAAAACTGAATGCACTCATACTGATGCTTGCAGCATTGTATGAAACAATGCTAATCCAATCAATAGTTCTGCTAGAGAACCAAGATAGGTAACATATGAAGCCATCTCTAAGCAAAGAGCATCCATCGTGCTTTTCCGGTTGATGAGTCAGAACTCATAACGGATATCTATAATAATAAATAATATTAATTATCTATTTATAACATGTCATATTTATGTATCCTCTCAGGTCTCAACCCTTGGATGACTAACAAAAAGAAAATGAGTCAGTGAGCTTCTTTGTGTCCATAGACCATGAGTCCATGGTCGCACTGTCCCCTGCCAGAATTAACTTTTACTAACCAAAGGAAAAGAAAGACTGGGCTTGCATGTCTGATTAGCATGAAAGACAAGAGTGACCTTTTAACCAATAAGGAGTGAAATACTAATTAATGAAAAAATTGTATAACTCTCAACAAATGGATACTGATTTGAGTGCCAAAACGTATAAATAGCTTAAAGTTACAATCATTGCAATGCTTGATTTGTGAAGACTTACACCAAGTACTTTGTGCACAGTAAACAATGTCTGCTTTATAAATTTAGTTTTAGCCAATCAGTATAAATAGGGCAAACACATTTGTTGTCTTGGTCAGAGCCCTGCATCATTTCTTGAATTAAGTGTGATCTCTCCTGTTCACAAGTCAGTGTTGCTTCTTAATGCTGTTTCAAGTTCTTTGTGTTACCAATCTTCCTGATCATTATAAAGGATAAAACATTATTCCCACTGGCTCTAAAACTTCAAAGAGATAAATTTCATTAATCCATACTGGGGACCTTGTATTAACTGCCCCATCAATGGCTTTATTTCTGAAAATATCCTTTGTCAGAACCATTTATGAAGAAATGTAATAGGAAGCAAATAAAAATATATCTGTCATAAAGAGCAGTTACGCAATAGTCTCTGAAAATTTTATGTTTCCAAAGTATCTGCAGCTAAAAATTATAAAAAGAGCAACCTGAAGTTAAGAGACATGAAAGCAGACAAAAATTCTAATCTAAGCCTTGCTTCACAGATGTGAGCCTTCTGGACACAAAATGTGGCACTTAGGAGTAATACAAGTACCGAAGTTCAAGCCTATAATCCTCAATAATCCTGACAAGAGATTTCTAACACACAAGATTGCCCTAGGAAAATTCCCAAAATGCATAACATGCTGCTGCCATGAATGGACAGACTGCTGCCATCTTGGCATGGCTGAGCTACTACATACTTGTTTGATACTTAGCCCCATTAGTAATCCACATATTCATGCTTTGCTCAAGACCTCAGTTGGAACGGAATGTATTCTTTAGTACTGCTAAAACACTCAAATCAGGTCAAAACATTCAGCAACCATTGTTACTGTAACTGAAAAAATGTGTGAGGATTGAAAAAATGAAGATATAGTTATTCTTATTAAATATTAATTTTTACTCAGTCAGAAACTGGAAGATACAGCCCCAATATCATTCTTAACATGAGAATGTTCAAACTCATGTTTCTTATACCAACCTTAAAGCCAGTGGCAAGAATCAAGAGGTTAATTCATTACTTCATGCTTCTGAGCAACGTGTGGTAATAAAGAAAACTATGCTGTTCATTCAATTAATAAAGTGTTCAAGTTAAAAACAACAATCTGCTTTCTTTTCTGGTCATACAAGCTGACTGGGAGACCAAAGACAAATACAGCCAATTCCCATAGAAATAAAAAGTTCATTGTTGGTATCTGTAATAAATTTGGCATATTAGCATTTCCCTCTCTTTTCTCATTAAATCTTTATAGGTTTATAGTCTTTTTATAATTGCTTCAGCTAACAAAAAACACATTTACTTTTCTAATTCAGTACAAGAACCTTGAACAGCCTCTATTTAGAGTGTTTGTGGCCATACCAGTATCACATCAAAAAGTAAACTGTTAAAAGAATCTATACAGAATGTTATATTCTTCTCAGTTTGCTAGACATCCACTATTAAACACATTTAATACCATGATGATGGGTTATACATCTGGTACAACTGTTCTTACAGTTCTGCAGGAAATGCTTTTCCTCTTTGTGAATGCACTACTGCCAGTACCCAACAGATAGCATTCACATCAGAAAGAATGTATTTTTTACTTTTATTTTTCCCCACATGTCTAACTTGATAGATTTGCTTAATTGTTTGTGATTAACTTCGGTGGAGATTACAGCTATATTCTGTTCAGTAAGTATTAATTTATAACTCTACATCTACTGTAACTGTTCTATTTAATATATCTTTCTCCATCAGAGAAAACTGGAACCAAAATTCTATCTGAATGGATTCTGTCAGGATTTCCTCCCCTTTTTAGTTTAATCTTTACCTGGCCCTATCACTGTAATCTCATTTCCCAGGAAATATCAATAAAGACTTTTGCTTTGATGAGACCATATTATAGTCTAACAAACATTTTTCTCATTTCTCTTTTAACCATTGATGTGATGCACTTTGAATTGGCAATCAGTATTTTCATATTTATAAATTTACTGTTGGAAACTAATTGTTGGCTATGAGAAGCATCTGTTCTGCTTATATTTGGCATAGGTGTAATTGGGATAATGTTTGCTAACCAAGGAAGACAGGATAAATTACAGCAGAGCAATTCAGAGACCATATTAGCTGTCAAACTGAGTTATAAACCAGTTTTCAGTGTCATTGATCTTTATATTAAACTTCTATCACTCCATAGAATCACAAGAGAATGCAACTAACATAAGAAAAAAAAATGATACTTTTGTTCCCTTATCCTTTACTGTATTTTTAGAAGCATGCACAGAACAAGGCAAGTTCACCTAGTATTAAAGTTCAGAATTTAGCACACTGGTAAGTGGTAAGCTTGTGTTAATTACATATTCTGGATCACATATACCTTGCTGATCCTTCACTTGCTGATCCTTTCTATAACAGAATTTCTTTGCAGTCAACAGATTCCTTTAAAGTTAAATTAGAAGCTCATGCAATTTATTAGACGTACATTTACTATATTTATCTAGTTGTCTGCTAATTAACATACTGGTACATTTCTAATTTTTACAAATGCCTGCTATTTACACTATTTTATAAAATACTTATGTTGCTTATTTAGCTTAAGAAAATACGCAGACATCAATGACAATCCATAAACAAGCAGCATTTAAAAAGAGAACAAAGGAAGTCTTGGGGAGATCATTCATTTAAAAACAAATCAAACCAAGCTAAATCAATGGACAGTTAAAATAATCATGAGTAACACTCACTTCATCTAAATTTTGGAACTCTAGTAAATTATTTCTGTACATTTACAGTACCCAAATATGTCTGAGACATCTTCATGGATCTCCTAGGCAGAAAGCATTACCATCTGGAAACCTATTTTCTATGTCTGAGGAACAGAAGAGCTACGCTAATAGCATCTGGAATGGCAACAGGTGCCTAGTTTGAGGAGCTGAACTCAACACTGTCTGAAATGTCTAAATATGAGGTGTCTAAGTGCTCATTACAGAAGGTCATTTCTTTACTATACTTCTACAAACTCCTTCACAAGACATGTCACAATGACTTTTCAATTAAGTATAATCAATTTTGTTTGATTAGGTGATTGATGCCACCAAGCACAAAGTAAAGGGTGGAAAGTAAATAATGGGACCATATGTTGTGCAGATAGATTAGGAGGAAATGAAGTGCTAGTTACATCAGCATTGCCAAGTCACAGGCGTAAGAAAGGGTCAAAACCAGAAATTCATATCCCTGTTGCCTTTATAGTACATCTGCAGCTATGCAGGGGACATTTACATTTTCACACTGATAGCCCAGACTGAGACTGCCTAAAATGCTGTCTGTCATGTAGACAATTATGCTGTAGAGGGATAGACACCTAGACAGTCAACTTGAAATTGGCCACTTCAGACACTTCAAAGTACATGGTGGCTGATTATCTAATCTTAATGCTCACAGTATAGACAGGACTGTAACAGGGACTGTGATAAGGAGGATCCTCACATGAAATATTTGTGCTAAGTTGTTCCACAGTCCTATAAGGGCTAAATCTGAATACTGGAATGAACAATACACAGGATGACAGGTTTCAGTTCAAAAGGCATTTCAGACATAGCCAAATGACTCTCACAACTTTCACCAGCTTCATACCACTTAGAACAACTCTAAGTACAAGTATCATTTGCATGTGGGGTGGGAAAGATACAGAAAACAGAGGTGAAGTTTCACTTTCTGTAGTTTAACCAACAGAAAAGAAGCTGTGAACAGCACTACATCTTACAGATACAGACTGCCATTTCTAGACACAGAATCACAGAATACCAGGTTGGAAGGGACCTCAAGGATCATCTGGTCTAACCTTGCTTGGGAAAAGCACAGCCTGGACAAGATGGACCAGGCCTGGGGCTCAACAGTGCTGGTAAAAGACAGAAGTGAAGAAAGTGTTGAAAACCTCTGCATTTTCAGTGTTGCTGGTAACTAATTCCCCTCTCCTGTTTAACAGTGGAACAGTATATTCTTTCTGTGTCTGCTTGTTGTTTACATACTTGAAGATCCCATGCTTGTAGTGTTTGACAACTCTGGGCAACATCAATTTGAGCTGAGCTTTTGCTTTTCTGACAGTGTCTCTGCACTCCCTGGCAATGCCTTTGCTACTTCTCAGTAGGCATTTGTACAGTTTTCCATTTCCTCTTCTATTTTGAGCAGACTCAGAAACTTGCAGTTAAGCCAAGGAGATCTCTTGCTCCACCTACTTCCTTTACCTTTAAAGCGGATGACCAGGTTTTGTGCTTCCAGGACAGCACTCTTGAAAATGTCCCAGCACTCACTAGCTCCTTTATCCTCTACAGAAGCTTCCCATGGGATCCCTCCTATGGAGCTCTGAGAAAGCTGAAGTTCACTCTTCTAAAATGTAAAAAATTTGTCTCAGTACTCATCTTCAGCATGCTCAGACACATCCCAAACCCCACAATACTGTGATCAGTGCTGAGTTATTTATAAGAGCCATATGCAACTATATATTCACATAAACACATAAAACAGAAAAGAGATAATTTTTCACTCAGTGACATGTTCCAGATTGCATGATCAGATTTGGCCCTCCTTCCATTTGCCCCTTACAGTGAGTAACCACATCCACATACAGTATTAACAGTACCTGAAAGGCACTCTGTTAGGAACAGTGCCAAGGTATTATTTGGAAAAGTGCTAAGTGAATGTCCTGGGTTCAGCAGTTGCAGTCAGTTTTTCTTCTCTGTAGTAGCTGGTGT
>JBAFWW010064156.1:0-11863 GCA_036873685.1 Agapornis canus | reverse complement strand
CTTTGCACAAGTCCAGGTAGATGACGTCAGCTGCTCTACCCCTGTCCATCAGTTCTGTAGTACAATCATAAAAGGCCACTAAATTGGTCAGGCAGGATTTCCCCCTCAGAATAACTGAAATAATGTAGGGGATTTAGACTACTCCCCTACTTTTTTATAAAGCTAAAAAAGTATCCTAGATAAGAAAAGCATAAACAAAATGGGATTACTTTTTCCTGAGACTATGTTTGCAATCCCAAATTCTTAAACTTCTATGATTTTTTGGCAGAACATAGCTGTTTGGCTCTGTTAAATAAGCATTATAGAAAAGTCCCTGTGGCACTGATTAGCTAATGATTCTCCAGTCAAGCGAACTTGATTACTTTTGTCCACTGAACTACTAGGCTTACTGGAAAAATTCTTCCTCTTGAGAGTAGAGTCTTGGGAGTTTGTATTTACTGAGACTGACCACATGCTTAAGTTCCAGTTTCTTACCCTTTAAAGTGTCAGTTTATCCTCATAAATCAGACTGAGAATGTTTGGTTTTGCACCTGAACACATCTTGCTATGTTTAACTAAGACATAAACACCACCTTCCCCACAACATTCCTCTTCTCAGCCTTCCTTTTTGTGCTATCCTTGCTCAAATATTTTACTACTGCCTTTGCCATCTTCTCCCTTAAAAATATTCTGTTTCCCAAGTGCTTAGTGTCTTTTACCACATCCTTTCCCTCCCCACCTTCAGAAGGGGCCTGGAAATGCTGACAGAGCCATAATTACATAATGATGACTACAACTGGTGGAAGAAACATCTCATACAAACACACACACTAGATGTAAGGTTGACTGACTGTTAATAGAAGTGGTCAATTGAGAAAAGAAATCTCACACTCTCCTTCCTAACTGTACAGCAAAGTTTGTTATTAGGAAGTTGAACAACATAAGCCCAAAGATTGTTCCACAGCTGTAAATTCCTATTAAAATGATTTATTGAACTGAAGTTACTACAACTTTATACCTCTAAGAGTGAATTCTAGAAATATTTGTATGCATGATCACAAAGAAGCACCTCAACTTAATCTTCATGAAGTTTGTTTTATTGTTTCAAAAGGACAACAGCATTTAAAGACTCAGAGCAAAATAACTGTGCTTCTCATTTTCATGAAATATTTTTATGTAAATGCAGATCTAATTATTTTTCTACCATCCACTTGTTTTTATCAACTCCCGTGAGATGCTATTTGAAATGAATGCAATGCACTGCACTGGAGTAATAAACTACTCTGGGACAAAGGACTAACAGCACAACCACGCCAGTATGTTGTGAGCAGCATGACTCCACAGGAGTCTTATCAGTCTTATCCACTGGTAGAAAGCAAGAATTCCAGTTTCCAGATCCTTCCAACAGAAACTCTTTCTAGGAAGATGGAGGATACATCCAGAACAGTGTAGATTACCTCTGCCCTAATGCTACTCCCTGTGGCTGATGGTGCCTTAGGATAGATCCTAACTCTACTAACTAACTACTAATAGTCCCAACAGAACTGCCAATGAACTAGAACTGATTAATCCAACTTTGGCATCATCAGATCATACCACAGCCAGACCTTACTCACTCTGCTTTATGGTGGGAGGTCTTGCTGGGATGCAATAATGTTCATGAAAATATATCAATTATAGAATGGCCTAAATGATTAAGCATTAAGTCCAACCGTTAACCCAGCACTAAACCATCTCCTAGAGTACCACATCTACAAGTCTTTCAAATACCTTCAGGGATGGTGACTCAATCACTCCCCTAGGCAGCCTGTTCCAATGCTTGACAACCTTCTAAATGAAGAACTCCTAACATCCCATCTAAACCTTTCTTAGTGCAACTTGAGGCCACTTCCTCTCATCCTATCACTTACTACTTGGGAAAAAGAGACAGACACCATTCTCACCACAACCTCCTTTCAGACTGTTGTAGAGAGCAAAAAGGTCTCCCCTGAGCCTCCTTTTTCCCAAGCTAAACAACCCCCAACAACATTACAGCTACAACAGTCTTTACCTCTTTTGTACATAAAAAACAGGCCAGCACCCACTACAAAATGCAGATAATTAAACATTAACAGTTCTTAGAAAATCCAATGGCAAGTTGCTTAGTTTGCAGCAGGACCTTAAGAACAGCTCACAGCTGGCTCTATGTCATATGATCTCAGAACACAATCTACATACAACAGTGCCAAACAACACTTCACAGAGGCTGTTTTGGACTCCTACAACTTAACAGCTTGGTCTCAGTTCTATCCTTGCCTAGAGAAAGCTACCTGCATTCTTTCCAGTTCTTCCCAGAGTTGCTGGGTTTAAGGGTATCTATTGATTCTGAGAGAGTACTGCATGCATCTAAGCTACTTCTAGACTTGGCCTGGCTCCACACATTCTTATAATACTGGTTCAGATAGAATCATAGAATAGTTAGGGCTGGAAAGGACCTTAAGATCATCTAGTACCAACCCCCCTGCCACAAGCAGGGACACCTCACACTAAACTGTGCCAACCCAAGGCTTCGTCTAACCTGGCCTTGAACACTGCCAGGGATGGAGCACAACTTCCCTGGGCAACCCATTCCAGTGCCTCATCACCCTAACAGGAAGGGTGCTTAGATTGGATATAAGGAAGAAGAACCTCTCCTGTTTAAGTTTGAACTCATTACCCCTTGTCCTTCACTACAGTCTCTAATGAACAATCCCTCCACAGCATCCCTATAGGCCCCCTTCAGATACTGGAAGGCTGCTATGAGGTCTCCACGCAGCCTTCTCTACTCCAGGCTGAACAGCCTCAACTTTCCCAGTCTGTCTTTGATGTAATGAATCCCGATGCAACCAGTTGCATGAACATTACAATGCTTAAACATTCAAGTTGAGCCTAAAAACCAGACGGGATATGAGAACTGTAGTATTATGTAAGGGAGTTCAGTTCTAAATCATTTTAAACAATGGAGAATAGACTATTTATCCCAAGAAGCAAAATGAGATTAGAGTAGTATGAGGTTTGTCTCATACTGCCATCTGCTGAAAAAAGCCAGGTACTTCTCTACAAAACTTTCCCTGTTCTAATTCTTACTGATCCTCAACAAGATTACATGTGATTTTACTTCCTCAACTACAATGAAACATACAAAACCTTCTACTCTCCTGTTCTTACAATCATATAATGCTGGAAGCGTACAGCGTGGACAAATGCTGGGCCACTATTAATGAGAAACTAAAATAAATTAATGGGCCTACTACAGAATCCAGATGCCTAGATATGAGCCACATAAAATGTTTAAGAGTGTTGTGAGGGTCTACAGAATTAAAACTAATGAACTGCATTGGCCAGCAATGCCTGTGCTGATGGAATGATCACGTGCTTCTTACTGCTCTTTCTGTGCAGCCTGTTCACTATTCTAAATTAAGCCTAAAATAAGATAGCATAATTAAAGAACTGTCAGTTAACAGTGAAATGACAAATCAAATAGTGAGGGTCATTACACATCCTTCAGCACATTCTTCAAAATTTAGTTATTATGCAGACAAGCTCAATAAGCCAAAGAGAAAAGTCTTACATCTTACTTACACCCTTCTCAGTTGCATGAATATCTGTATTTCCATAAAGTGTTCCAAGACCAATTACTTTGCCACCATTTGTTCGTATATCTATTTTATGGCTCTGGAAAAAAGTTCAAAAATCCTATGGTTAGGATAATCATAATGAGAATCTATCTTGGTTATCAAGCTGTACCACAATAACCACCTTGGATTACAAACTCCATTTTACTGTGAAGCTTTCTCTTCAAGTTACTGCCAAATGTGTTTGATTATTTCCAGTGTAGTCAAACTGAAAACCAGTCACCTTTCTTTGTGACCAGAAACACAAGGGAAAGGAGGATGCTGAGGAACCTTTTACTCTCAATACAAATGGTTTTTCTAGGGGGTTGGTTTGGATTTTTGTAACTAGAAAAACATTCAGTCAGCGTATAAAGCAGCAGGCAAGGAAAGGGAAAACTTTGTGTTTCATTTACGCTCCATCCAGAAACCAAGGTATGTATATACCCAGTGCTGCAGCACATGAGAAACAAACTGGCAGTGAGAAATGAACTTACAAACTGAAGCCTTCCATTGACCTGAAGCTTACAGTTTCACAGAATTCTATAAGACAATGATATACAAACCCACCGTAAAACTACTTATACTTGGAATAGTATGTAAAGCCATAAACCTCTATGTGTGCATATCAATGCAAACCCTAGAACTAGATCCTCATGTTTCATTCCAGACACGAATTCAAATTAGGTATTTTGCATACATCTGCATTACATCTCAAGGTTTTCACAATCCAATCAGGTCTTCAGAGTAAAATGCAGCGCCCTAATTTGAGACTTCAGCAATGCTTCAGACCTTTTAAAGGTTGCAAATAACCCAGCTGTGCAGTTAAGCTTCTGTACAAATAATAGATGATTCTCTTCATATAGAGTAACAAGGATAAAGTTAAATTAGATCCTTCAGCCAGACAGCACAGTTCTTTTGAGGCAGTTTCATCTGGCACATTATCATAACAATGGTTAAAGAACAAATCCTCCAAGCACATAACACCAGGAAAATATGGGAATTCATAAGATAAGAAGAATTAATATAGAGCAGTGACTTACCTGTATAGCTACTTACAGTTAAGCAAAATGAAACCATGACATACACACTTATTTCCTCAGTTTTAATTTCCTATTTTTTTTTCTACATAGCTTTTGGGACAAAAAAGTTTTGATAAGATACAGATGTCTCAACTTCCCTCCCCCCTGAATTATTAGACTATCCATATCTCTTAAAAAAAAACCAACCCAACCAAAAACCAAAACACACAAACACACAAAAATAACCCCCAAAACAAAACCATAAACCTCACAAGCTTTCAGAGGTAGGCACCAAGACACCTAACAGACAGCAGGATTTGCTGAGAGAAAGCAAGTTGTAATGGTCAAACAGCTTTTTCATTCAAAGTGAATATTCCACTCATTGAAAGTAAGAAACACTAAATTGTCACAGGGCTTCTCCTAGCAACATGAAAAGGTCTAAGTAAAGAAGAGGTAAAAGGCTGCAAAGGAAGTCAAAGATGTTAAAAGAAAAACAGAAGAATTTGTTCAGTTCAAAGAAAGGAAGAACAGTGGTATAGGACTTTAACAAATCATGCTCAGACATGGTGTCTGGTGAGGAAGCATTGCAGGTCTTCCACTGATTGTGTGGAAGATACCTGGAATTCTTGTCATCACTGGTACAGTCAGGAAGCTGGAAATAATTCCTGAACATAGAAACAAAATGCAAGAATCTCTTTGGTCCCAATGTCATTGCTAAGCTGATGGAGGACTGTAATAAAAAGCAGAATTAAAAAATAAGAAGCCGCAGCACTGCTTTCTCAAAAAAGAATTTGGGAATAACTAATACTCTGAAGAAGACCTAGAAGTTCTAGCCCTATTTTGGAATCAACTGACCTGCAGACTTGGAAAGGATAGGGTAAACAGGGCTTTAGTCAATTACAAAACCAGCACCACCAAAAAAATCTCAATAGAACAACCCTCAACAAATCTCACTGGCTAGGTAATCCCTATCACGCCAAAAGTATAGTCAAAATCCATCAAAAAACTCATATGGAATACTCATCTTTTCTGTTCTATTGATAGCATGCATGATTAAGGAAAGTGGATGTCAATTTTTTAGGTCTTTTGTAAGGACACCATACCCAAAACCAAGGTTTTAATTACAAGTTACACGAACAACTTTGTCTGTGGCAAGGTAAAAGAATCAGCAGCTGTGAAGCTCTTTGCTGGTGCTCTTTAAATAAAAGAATCTGATCATGTGGGGACTATTGAAGTCACTGATCAACGACCATTTGTTCTCCACGATAAAATCTCCTGCTTTGCTAGTGAATGAGGTTTGTGGACAGCACGACAGCAAAAACAGCTCTTTAAAACGCATCCAAGGGAGGGCGGTATCACTTCAGTTTGCTCCGTAAGCACATTCCCCGAGTTAAACCGAGCTTTTGTGCTGCATTATGGAATCTAGTCAGTAAGATTTTCAGCAGCTTTGGAAAAAAAAACCAAACCAAAACAAACCCCAAACCAAGGGTTAATAATTCTGTGTCTCTGATAATAGAGAGTATAATTCTTGAATCTATATTAGAAGAAATGAGTTACAGTTGCTTTACTAGAACTATAGTACTTAATAACATTAGACTAAAAGTTGGTTGTATGCCTGAGAGATACTGTAATACTCCTAACCTAAAAGAATATTCAGGGTAACCGGGTTTAAAAAAGCCAAAGCCTTATAACCACCAAAGCTTTGTTTTGTTTTCTGGGACCAGGCCATTCCTGTCATCTGAGGCTGAGGGTAACAAAGAATCCTGCTGTGGTCACCAGCAGAATGGACACATTGAGGTGCATGCACAGGGGAAGGATCACCTTTTACACTTGTAGTTTTCCTGACATTTTTGTGAACTGAGGAAGGCTCGAAATTGACAGAGGTAAAAACGCCAACCTCCTCCAGTGGAGGACTACAGAGCAGTTGATCTCAGAAGCCCTGAAGAGGTGACTTTGCAGGCTTCTTTTCAGTTTCTTTCATTGCTACTTGAAGTCTCAAGGAAAATATTTCATTTTTAAACCATAACATTTTTCACACCTCATGCTGTTTATGACAAAAGATGCCGACAAAATTAGTTGTCTTCCCTCAAAATCCTCTTTTTCCATGACATCACAAAAACCCAAAATAAATCTTGACAATTGTGATGGCATGCTGTCACTATTACTGGCCTAAACTACCTTGTTTTCTCATATTATGTAGTTTCTCATGTACTGTTGCTTGCTATTATTATATAACAGAGCCATTTTTAACCAGCTTTAGACAGCAGTAACACATATAGTACTATTAACTTTTTGTTAGATTTTGGTTACCTTTTTAAGAGTAAAATGGTCAGTTGCACAGAATCTGGAAGATCCATGATACTTGTAGTTCAGTTAAGATGGAAGAAACCTAGCTTTCTCATATATTAACTCTCCCTTTAAATTCAGTTTCCCACATGCATGCTATAAAATCATCTCTTATACCACAGTAAAGCAAATGTGGAAAGATTTTTCATATAAAAAAAAATAAATTAAAATTAAGAAATAAAATATTTAAAAAGTTTTTTTTTTTTTTTTTTTTTTAGTTTATACCCACTCCTTCAAGTACAATCCTATTAAAGTAAATTTGATTCCAAACAGCTCCTAAGTCAGATATACTTGATTATTCCTACAAAAGCCTATGTCAGCAAAGCTTAAGTCTTAAAGATTGAAAAAACAAGGTCATGACCATGATATGCACAATATTTATCACACATATTCCAGTCAGGTACTTTGGACAGAATGTGTAACTTCTGATTGCAAATTAACCTAGGGTTTGTTAATAGCACTTGTATATCAGAATTATTTAAAAAAAACAACCAAACACACACAAAAAATAAATCACATACAGAAAAGTATACAACTAGACAGGAAATCCCAGTCTGTCGTCTTTTTTTGTTGAGGGGCAGGGGGATAAAGATTAGGCTTACTGCTGTCACTGTTTCTGCTGGCTTTGGCTATCACCGATGGCATCTGGACTTCTGACTGCACGTTATTTTGTGTTAGTAATTTTGCATTGTAATTGTATACAATAAATAAAGGTGAGGTGCTATACACATAGTAACACTGAGAAATAGCAGAGTACTTATCTCCAGAACTGGTATTTACATTTCTGTACTATATTCCACCCACAATCCCTTTTAAAGCATTGATGGAGTGCGGGAAGGTTCTTTGTACCTTTATTGACTGCAGGACACTCGTCCCTTTCTCCGTTTCTATTTTGCAGTTATCACATTCTAGTTTCTGAATCTTCACACAGCCAGTCCCTGATGTTTTGATATCCAAATCTAGAATTAAAAGTTTTATTAGCAACAGAACAAGAATAATCAGATATATTTAACATACTACTTGATCATTTTATATAGTAACTATAAATAGTAGGGGAAAAAAGCAGCTTCTTTGTTACTAAAGAACCTTCCTGTGAGGCTTGGCCACACAGTTTCAGTTGCATGACGATTCATGACCAACAACCAATACTGAAAATTTTATAAGCCTGCGTATAGCCATCTACCTTGAAGAGAAAAGATTAACAGGCAGCACAGTGACTGTAACCTCTGGCAAGGAATCAGCAGGGTGTGACCCTTCAGTTTGGTTTCTTTTCCCTATTAAGGTACTCACAAACTCCACCTCATAGCTACTGTCCTGGGTTCAGCAATAGCAGTCACCGATTTTATTAGCAACTCCACAGAGACATTTGGGTATCTTGACATGGGGTCTGGGGTGGAAAGGTTGGCAATTTGTTTGAGGCCACACAGAGTAGTAAGATTAAACAGAACAAATACATAGGTCTGATTTTAAACCTATGCTGCTTCAACTAGCAAGCAGTCTAACACAAAACCAGGTGTAGAAGTGTTTGCATGCGTCATTCTTTCCTAGGCTTCTGGAAGGCTTGACTTACCCCTGGCATGAAGAAGCATGTTTGCCTCTAGTCTGAATCAGCTCACCTTACTACTGTTCATAGATACTCACAAAAACAAGTCACTAGGTCCTGTAGATAACTCTTATCAAGTGAATAATTTATGGGCTCATAGTGCTTCACACAGGAGAAGCAAAAGCATTTTTCTGCCACTCAGGATCACCCCTAAGTTCAAAGAACAAGGAAGAAGTTTGAGAATGTGCAGTCTGAGGATTCTGACTATATTAGTAATCATTTATAGTAACGACCACAATCACAGCTGGTGCAAGTGAAGGCAGGAGAGGAAACAAGTGGTTTTGCTCTTCTAAGGATAAAAGGCAGAAAGAAGAAAAGTGTTTGCAGAAAGAAATGTAACTGAAGGCCTGTTACTCTCTAAAGAAAAGGAGATTATCTGGCAAAGAACCTTCATTTAAGCACCTGTGAGTCTTTCTTTCACCTCCACTGTCTGCCAATGCGACCAGAAATATGAGAAGAATCAGAGTATGTATAACAAGCTCTGCCCCAGTGAGATTCCCCAAGGCAGGCCATAACACATTGGAGGCTGAAGATCAATACTGTCACATAGCTGCTCAGGTCAGATGCTGGAATCTTGACAGCAGCACTTTACAGACCATGAAGATGAGAGACTGCGAGCTCCAATTAACACAAAGGGAAGTTTTGCCACCTGACAAGCCAGAAGAATCCAAGAGGCAGAGCTAAAACACATTCACTTTTGCTGCTAAAGTGAAGCCTTATTAACACAGTAAGCTATGAGGTTAAATTTAAAGAAGAATGCAGACTGTGTTCAAAGCTAACACAGGGCTAGAAGAGGTGGACCGGATAAAACAACTTTCCAGAAAACCTGCTTATTTGCAGATACTGTTTTCTTAGCCTCTTCACGGAAGACTTCCAAGAGAGATGCTGCAACTGAGATGTTAATCAAACAATATGTTTCTTACATTTAAATAAGCTAAGATACACTTTGAGGTATGTAAAGGTGCGAAACCCGGCAAACTGGACTGGTGTTTATCATCAGAGGCTTAAGGACCAGCTTCACAAGGTTTTATGTTGGTAAAGCCTACACAGTTTCATCAGACCAAAAATATTTGAATGGTATCTATCCTTGAATGCATGGATGCCTTGTGGAACAAACTGCCAAGAGGCATGGAGTTTGCCAGGAAGCTCTCATCACGAAACTGTTTCCTTGAGTGGACACTAGGAAGAGAGAGCCACTGAGGTGCTGAGCTGTATTAGGCTCAGAAAATCCCATGAGCTGAAAACAACTGACAGCCAAGAAAAACCGGAGATGAAATATCACTTATGTTTGTCCTGTTCTTACTCTTCCCTGAGCATCTGTTTATGATGGCTGGAGACAGGACAGTGGGCTAGCTGGATGCATGGTGGTGTAAATTAAGTTAGCTGGATTCTTTTAACTGTATGTCTGAGTAGCTTTGCTTAGTATGAGTAAAACTGCTAAAGCCTTAGGCCACAAGCCCCAAAAGACTGAACTTCTGAACTGTTGCTTGGTTAGGTGAAGGGAGGCCCTGAGGCCAATACAAAGTGGAAGGAAGCCACTATCAGGAGAAGATGCCACCCCTATCCAGATAAGAAGCAGATAGAGACCAGTCTGGAGACAGAGAAAGACTCCAATAAGGAACAAGAAGACCCCAGACCAAGGATCACCATTCAACCAATACGCGCGTGCAAGGCACATGAACAGCATATGAACAAGGGGTGCACAGAGTGTACACTGGGTACAAAGGCGCAGGCATTTCTTTGTTCTGGTCCCTCCCTGCTAGTGGTTTCTCCCACTGTACCTCTCAGACAAATTATCTTACTGGACTTAAAGCCTGAGACCCTGCTGGGAATAACCAGGGTGAAAAATATCTTTAACAGTGGTACAGATTAGTACATCCACTCTAATATAGACAAAGTAAAGCACTCTGAGAATAAGGAGGGGGGGAGCACCTCCCTCCCCCAGTTTTATTTACAGAATGTTTCTCACTATGTTAGTTGCTAGGGAACAAAAGAGATCTTAAGCTTTGGTAAACATATACATACAAACATATATATGTGTGTGTGTTTATATATACATACAGATATATATATATATATAAACCCCCTTTCAGTTATCAAGAAGGTTAAAAAAATCCAACATCAAAACAAAAAACAAGAAGTAAACTATAGCCATGAGTAAGATTATAAATTGAAAGAGAACGCAGGTCCTCTTAAATGAAAAAAACCATGTGTGCATGTTGGGGAGGGATAGTGTGTGTGTGAAGAAAACCAAACCAAAAGGTTACATAGTATAATTCAAGATACAGGGAAGGGGAAAGTAAGTGAAAATAAAAGGTGCAGAATGCCTTCAATGCAAGGCTTTGAAAAAGCGGTAACCAAGAGAACACCACGCTCTAGAAGAGTCATTGATAACATTGATGAAACACGAGTAGAATGAGATGAGTCACTATTTGTTATATCACAACTGCAGCAGTGTCAAACGAAACAAAAGCAGCAGTCCTGGACAACCACAGGAAGCAAACCAAAGGATGTCTTTTTTCTAGCATCATCTGTTTGTTTCCAGATGAATGACTAAACACAAGTAACTCTGGGTCAAGTGTTTCTGAAAGCTCTGCTCAGAAGGACATTGCCCTAGCAAGCGTGCCCTTTTCCTTCCCTAAACTTAAGAGCCACTACCAGTCCAGCACAGCTGTTCGTTGGTTTCAGGCACTACAGCTGCTCTCCTAAATGTTTATTGGGCCCATACCTGAAACCCTACACAGATTTTTACCCTGTGCACAAAAACATAATGCAAGACTTATACTAGACAGGCAGCCCTTCCTGTCAGTTCATCTGTATTGCTGCCTTCCAGGCTTTTTTGATCCCTAAGCACTCAAGCCTAACAACCACTACCAGAGCTGGTAGATCCAACAACCCTGCTGAGTACAGCCCCTGAACGGCAGATGTCAGAGCAAAAATAAAAGTGTGTGTTGTAACTAGCACTTCATGGCAGAAGCTTCAGCTTTAACAATTGTTGACAAAAATGCCAACAATAAATTATATACCTAAACACCTAAGAAATTAGGAAACACAGGAAAAAAGGACGCTTTGAACCTCTTTACTTGAAGGAGGCATAATGCCATTGCGGAATATCGCTGCCAAGAGCGCTTCCAGCCTCCACCGGAGGGAGGGACGGAGGGATCCCGTCTGCCCCCGGGACTCTGTGGGCCACCACGCCCGCAGGAGAGGCCCGGCAGCCAGCCACGCAGGGGCTTCTCCAGCCCCGCTTCACCCACCGAACTTCACAGGTGTCCTCACGTCCA